>WEIT01042212.1:33337-45319 GCA_013389985.1 Dryoscopus gambensis | reverse complement strand
AGCCCCAGGGCGGGGCCCGGGCCGGCCGCACGCCCGTTCTTAGCCGGGGTTTATCGGTAACTGGGCCCGGGGGCGAGCTGTGCTTTGAGCTCCACGGAGCCTTCGGGGCCGCTCGTTCCCCTCGGTGTGAGGAGGGGATGCCCGGTGCCGGCCAGCGGTGCGAACTGCCCTGGCGATGCGAAATTCGAGGGCGCGCGTTTCAAACGTGACGCGGGTGTTGCGCAGTGAGTGTTTTGTATGTGCTGGATTTAGAAAATGTGCTGGAAAATGCTTCCTGCCTGCTCTGTGTGACTATTCTGCAGGAATTGCCGTGTCCTGGGACAGAACCGGCACGGCGGAGCTCGGCTTGGGCTCGGGCAGAGCCCGTCAGAAACTTCTAATTGGAGAATTTTGGGTTTGATGCTGATTAGTCTCATAATTTTTGTTGCTTTTACCTTGTCGCTGTTTCTGTGCTGAAAGCTGGGTTGAACACAATAGTCTGACGTTGCTTAGTTATTCAAAATCAAAGCTAATAGTCATGAAATTTATTTTAACAAAGAAATTTATTTCTTTATTGTGTGTCTTTTGTTGTTTCAGGAATGCACTTTGAAGGCTGAGGGCAGCTGTGATGCACATCTGTTTGGCAAAGGAGGCATCACTTTTTCCTAGGCACTTTACATAACTAACTGGATTGAAAAGTAAGAATCTTAAGATAAAATTGAGTATTTAATTTTTAAGGTTCTGGGTGGGGTTTGTGCTTTTTACTGGGTTTTTTTGGGAGGGGTGGTTTGGGTTTTTCTACTGTGTATAAATGACAACGCTTCAATAAAACTGCTCTCTTTTATTTAAGAGGAAAACAATGAAAGGCAAAGCACACGCAGATGAATTTCAAGTGCAGGATTTTGTCAAGAAGAAGAAGAAGAAGAAGAGGAAACACAGCGAGAACAACAACAAACATGAGAGTGCTGACAGCGTTGCAGATCCAGAGCTCGGCCGTGCTTCCCCGCTGCTCTTTGAAGATGCAGCAGCACAGGGCGAGCAGGGCAGGAAAAAGAAGAAGAAGCTGAAAAAGAAGGGTGAGAAGCAGCAGGCTTTGATGGATAAATACTGTGTGAGGGTGGAACGGGACATCAGCAATGGCACTGGGGGGGCTGCTTCCCCCAGGAAGAAGAGGAGGCGGAAGGACGGCGGCGACGAGCACGGCGGTGCCACCCCTGCCCCTGTGCCCCAGCTCAGTGCTGCTGCTGCTGCTGCTGCTGATGATGATGTTTCTTTTAAAAAACCCAAGAAGAAAAAGAAAGAAAAGCTGCCTGAAGCAGACGAGGTGTGTGAGCTGCCCCCCTCTGAGGAGCCCAGCGAGGCCCACAAAGAGAAATCCAAAAAGAAGAGAAAGAAGAGGAAGAAGAGGAGGGAGGGCAGTGCCCAGCACGTGCAGGAGGGCACAGATGGAGCAGCTGAGCAGTCACTGCTGTCATCCCCAGAGCAGAGCAGGGGGCACAGGGGGTGCCCTTCACCTGCCAGCGAGGATGAGGACTGTGATGCTGCTTCTGCCACCAGTGAGGTCTCCATGGAGGTCCCTGCTGATTTTTCTACACCCAGTAAAGCAGCTGATGGAGCTAAAAAGCCTCCAGCACATGCTAAGAAGGCATATAAAAGCAGCGCTTTTGTCATGGAAGACAGCTCTTCAGAGTCTGATGTGACGTAAGTTTGGGGTTTGCTTGTGGGGTTTTTTCCCTTCCTCCACTCCCCAGATATGTTCCTTTCAGGTTATTTGAGTTCCAGATTTTTCTTCATTCTGTTTTGTATGTGTTTTAAAGAAAAACTTTTAGCTTGTACAGGCGCTAGAGACGTTATTTAATGCCTCTCCACACACACTGGGAAAGAGAAGCGGCCGCTGCTGCCCCTGCCTGCGTGGTGGGTGAGGGTGGCTGGGCAGGCAGAGCTTGCCACAGGCCACCCGAGATGGTGGTGGCCACACCAGAATGCCCCAGCAGTGCTGGCTCACACCCCTGGAAAAAACTGCCTGTGCCCTGTTTTGATTTCCTTCTTAAATATGGCATCACAGAGGCGATGGATTTGTTTATTTTTGTTTATTACCAGCCTCTCTCACTGGGCCAGCAGCGTGTCCATCTTCAGAGCCATCACAGATTGGCTCTGTCAGACGTGGTGGAAGCTCCCAGCAGCTTCTCCCAGAAGCTCCTTCTGTGGCCTTCCCCCGCCACCAAAAATCAGGCCGTGCCAAATTAACACAGTAATTCATGAATATGTTCATTCTTTTAAGGGTAGAGGTGTTAACAGAATCTTTGGTTTGGAGTTCTAGTGTTGAATTTTATGCCTTTTATTTTTTATATCAGGACACCAAAACCCTCGGCATCAAATAAAAAGAAGCAGCGGGAGAAGCAGAACAGTTCCTTTGCTGAATTGGCAGCCTCTGATGAGGTCAGCCTGGATGGTGAAGAAGGCCTGGACTCTATCATGTCTTCAGTCATGGATTTGGATGCTGCAAGACAAGCACTGGAAGAGTTTATTCCTCATGTGAAGAATATATCAGACGGTTCAATCAAGAAGATGGCTGGAAGAGACCTAATGAGGTTTAAGGAGTTTAAAAAACAGGGTGAGCTCTCTCCAGTCCTGCTGCAGTGAGGAAGGACTGTGCAGCTGTGCTAATGTTTTGACAGAGGGAAAAGTTTCTTGTGTCATGTCTGTTGCACCCGCAGAGTCTGGTTCGCTTCATTCCATTGACATATTTTCTGTCTCTCTGTAGCATCTACTTCCACATTGGCAAATTTCAGTCCAAACTTGTGCCTAAATTGCTCATTTCCAGCTGTTTTTGTCTCTTTCAGTTTTCTTTTTACCCCTTAGAATTTGTTGATCTTTTGTTACAGCCGAGCTAAAACCTGAGATGTGCAAGAGGCAGTACTTGAGGTTTGACTTGTTTTTCTTAACCTTTCTATATTTTAGGTATTGCTGTCAAGTTTGGCAGGTTTACCCAGAAGGAAAATAAACAAATCCAGAAAAACGTTGAGGAGTTCTTATCACTTACTGGAATAGACAGTGCTGAAAAACTTCTGTTTACCTCGAGGTATCCAGAAGATAAAGACACCATCCATCGCCTGAAAACAGAACATCATTTTTGTGAAAAAATCTGTGAGTATTCAAGTTCATTCTCAGACAGCTGAAGGTTGCATTCTACAATCTGGTGATATCATGGCATATTTTGTAAAACAATTTTTATTGAAAAGCACTGATGTTGCTAAATTTAGTAAAAAAAGGAGCTGCTGAGATGGTGTAGTTGATAATCTGCACAGTTCACTGTTCTTACTATGTGGTCTCAAGCAGGAGGAGTTGAGAGATAAAATATGGTCAAGACCAGTAAAGACTTTCAGACTTGCCTTTGGGCTTTATGGCTTTGAGTGCATTATCTTCTAAACTATAATTAAGGTTGTTAATGGCAGCTGTGAGTGATTGATTAAGTCCTATCTGAAATTGTCACCTGTTCTTAGATCACATAAATTGGTGGCAAGTGCAGGACTGAGCGGGGATGGAAGAAACTGAGCCATGTCAGTTTTCCAAGACAGGGGGATCTTCTCAGTGCCCCAGGAGCTTTGTCCCGTGTGTTTGGTGTCATCATCTTGGGCAAGGCAGAGTAAAGGGCAGCCTGTCATGGGTCAGGATACTGGGATCAAAGAGGCCACAGATGGGTTCCTCTGTGATTATTTCAGACACACAATCCTTCCCTCAGCATCGTCACATTTGCCCAATGTTGACTTCCATTCCAGTGTGGGAAGATTTGGCATGTTCTGTGACTTGCTGTCACCTCTCCTGGGTGCTGCTGACCAAGGTGGTTGTGTGTTCCCAGGGCTTGGTCTCTGTGGATCTTCCCTTCAGCAGAGATCTTCACTTGGTTTTTGCTGGATGCCCCCAGTGCCTGCTTTTCCCACCTGAAATAGTCTGTAAGCAGAAGCCCAGTGTCTCCTCAGCCTCCTGCCTGGTGGCTGTCTCACGTCTCTCTTTTAATGGGAGTATTCAGCATGCCAGTTAAATTTTAATTACACCTGGATCAAATGCACAGCCAGTCCTTGCAGTTTGTAGCTGTGAGTAGCAAGAGTGAGTGGAAAGAATCTGTTGTTGACAGCACGGTCATGAAAACGTGTGGTGTTGGGTTTTGGGGTTTGTTTCATTTTGGCCTGTACTAGTCTGAAAGCAAACTAGTGAGAGACTTTCAAGTCAGAAATACAACTTAATAGGAAAAATGAAATAAATGCAATAGTACAAAAACCCAACCCACTGACAGAGTCAGAGTACAAACCTGAGCCCCTGACGGTCGGGGGTTGGCAGCAGTCCCATTAAATGGTGGCTGCAGTCCTCCTGGAGTGGTGGTTCTGTTGGAGCAGTGACTCTGTAGAAGGGTCTGATCTTCCTCTGAGAATCCAGTGGGAAAGGCTGCCTCTGGTGTTCGAAATCTCAGTTTATATCCAGGATGGAATGCTTGGTTCCTCCCCCTGGGCGGGGCATCTCACAGTGGGACGATGTAATTTTATCAGCCATGCGGTGATGGCCCATTAACAGAAGATCCCCCTGGAGGGAGGATGGGTCATGGGAGAGATAAAGAACTCTGCCCCACCTGGTGCCAACAGCTGGCCCATAAGAGAGGATATCCCCAGAGTTTATCCGGGATGAGTCATGAAGGAGGTGGGGGACACTGTCCCACTGGTTCTGACAATTTATGAAGATGGTGACAGAATCCATACCCGTGGGCACCTCTTACCCTGTAACCTGGGACATGGCCTCACCGCGGTGAGAAATGTCTGTTAAAAACCATCCTTTACCTTCCAGCTGAGGGCATACCCCGACCCTGGAGGCTGATATATTATCGAGCAAGGAAGATGTTTGACCCAAATAATTATAAAGGAAGGTAAGGGAATACTTTAAAAGTGCTTCTGAATGCTAATATCAGTCTGTGTTGATTATTTGTAAATTAAAAATGGATACAAATGAAGATAATCTCTCCCATTTGTGCTAGTTATTGTGACTTAATTGATAGTTCATTTTCCCTGAGTCCTCTGTTCTAAAATGTGACTTGAAGTGATAGTGATGATTAACATTGACCACCTGGAAGGGATACAGCTCTTTTAAGAGATTGAAATGGTTTGAATTTTTAGCTGAAGCTGTGCCCATTTCCTCAACCAGGTATACTAAGGAAGAAAAAGAAAAATTAAAGAAATATCAAGCTCTGCATGGCAATGATTGGAAGAAGATTTCTGAGTTGATGTCCCGTTCTAACCTCTCAGTTGCTATGAAATTCTCTGAAATCAAGTCAGGTATGTAATTTTAAGAAAAACAATTAATTTTGTGCAATGTTATTTTATTATGTTGTAGGTACCCTAAAGATGAAGAAAAAGTCTTTCAAGTATGGGGTTTAAAATTAATTAATTAATTTGTAGTGGTGGTCCTCTTCTTCAGACCACTGATTGCATTGTCACGTAGAAGGGATAAGAAAGATTTCTGAAAGCAAAGAGAAAAGAAGTGGAACAAATGCAACTGTTTATTAAACAGAACTGACATCTAAATAAGATGATTTCACAGGGAGGGCAGAAGGACTTTGGCAGCCAGGTTTAAAAAGATAAAAATTGGGGATCAGGCTGTTCTTTGGTGTTTAGGCTGAGCTCTCAAGTCTAGTATGCAGAAGAGTTTCTAGGAGGTGTGTTAAGAAGTTGGTCTTATAAATAAAAATCATGCAAAGAGAAACATTTGCCCTTTCACCTTTTTCCCCCTAATCATTTATGATAACTTATGCCTTAAATTAGTGATTTTCTAATTTTAGCTATTAATTATGGTACTTGGACAAAGGAAGAGACCCAGAAGTTAATGAATGCAGTGAAGGAGGTGCTGAGGAGAAGACTGGAAACAGAAAATCCAAGTTCCCATTCCTCACTGGAACAGTCAAACGAGGATCCCTGGATTGACCGAGAGAAGCTGTACCAGCAACTGCCATGGACTGAGATTGAAACCAAAGTGGGAAGTCGATATTGGAGACAATGCAAACAGAAATGGTGAGGGCTTGGACTAAACTGAGATAGTAAAATGTGTTCTGGGGAGTGTTGAGTCTGCAAAACCTGTGCTTTGTACCATGGCCATTTGGTAGGACAGGTAGGAGATTGTAGAGTACAGAAGAGGCACTGCAGATGTGTCTGAGACAAATAACTCTTTGCTACCTGGGGCAAGTTTTCTTTCTGCTGTGATATCAAAGCCTGATTTCTGCTTGATATGCTGAGGCCTGAGCTGCAGAGTTGATTTACAGGATGAGCCCTGGGCATCATGTGACTAACACCAGCAGTATTATTTAGCTAAAAACAGATAATCAAGACTCTTACGCCAGTTGTTTAACACCAAACCAGCTGCTTCAGAAACTTTCACATAACCTTGTGTGGTTATCTGCAAGAAATGTATCATTTTAAGAAACTTTCCCAACCAACAGGAATAGCAGCTTTTTTGTAGGACATTTTAGGGGAAACCCTAAAAAACTGGGAAACCAGTCGAGGTCTAGGCTCTGGCCAAACCTGGCCCCTGCTGGCTGGGAACTGTGCCAGCAGATCCAGGCATTTCTGTGCTAAAAATATAACCAAGTCACTCTGACTTGCTGATCTGGGCCTATAAAAGCTGGACCCACTTTTGGGGTGAATTTGGAGACCTCACCTTTGGGTGGACACACTGTGCAGGATTTCCCAGTCGCCGGGAAGGGTTCTCCACGTCCTCGCTACAAAATGGGGCTCCCCAGCACCTGAGGATCTGGATGATGGTAAAATTTTCAGGCAGGTGGTGATGTATCTTTCTCAGTCACTACCCCTTCTCTTATATAGTAATGATTAGGTGCATTACCTTGCCTGGTTTTGCTTGTTGCTAAAGCCAAGTGTGTAGTTTTAGTGCATGTATCATTTTACTGTTGTGTTGCCTTGATATTCATAGCAAAACAAGACCATTCTTTCCATTGGTGTCATTAAATCCCCCCTGTCACTTGGCAGAACACTGCCCCTCTGTGACAGCAGCAGCATCTTGATGCTTGGAATTTCTTGAAATGATCAAAACCTGTTTTTGTGGTTTTGTGTGTTTTCAAAGGAATTCAATTTTAACAAGCAAATTGACCAAGGGGCAGCAGTTATATAGAGGGACCAATGGACTGCAGGCGAAAATCAACCTCATTAAAAGGTACAGTTCTGAGCACTGGGATGTTTTTGTATCTCTCCCTGTTTGAGCTGTCATAAAAGTTGGCAGCATGAGAACAGCCTGCTTGCAGCTTGATACATGTTTTGCAATCGTTCTTTCTCTGGACAAAATGTCCTGTGATTTCTGACTGGGGGAGCTGGGAGCACTGAATTACTGAGGCACTCGAGTTCTGCCTGCAAACTGCTTCTGTCTTGCATTCACAGGTTGCATGAAACAAAAGCAGAGGATGCCAGCGAAGTAAACTGGGATGAACTCAGTAATGCTATTGGGTAAACCTTCTTTCACTCTTTTTATGGATACAAAGGGTAGTTAAAGCAGATGAATCGAGGTTCTGCTACCTTTCCAACTATAGGAAATGTTTAGTTTGGAAACATTACAGTTGCATATCCTGGCACAGCACTGAGCAGGAAGCCACACCTGCAAGATCTGAAATCCTTAACATTCCAAGTACTGGAGTGTTGTGTGTCTGTGCTTCCGGGTGTTAATCAACTAATGGGAAAAATTATGATTTGATAGTATGAAAGAATTATTATTTGAATTCCATCCTTTCTGCCTAAAGCTGAGATAGGGTTTGACTGGCATCACTCTCAGGAATGGATAACTCAGTAACAATTAAGCTTTATCATAGTTCCTTGCACCACTAATTCTTTGAACTCTTCTCTTTGCAGAGATGTCCCTAGAGCCTATGTTCAATCAAAGTTTTATAGGCTAAAAGTATCCTCTGTCCCTTTATGGAAAAGAAAGACTTTTTCTGGTCAGTATGGCAGCTGCTTGTGTATGCTCTTTAAGGCTTTGGCTTGAATCTCAGAGGGGGCATATTCTAGTTCAATTTTTTCCTAGTTAGCTTTCTCCTAACTGGCTAAAATCTTAGGCTTTATACTTACTCTACTAAATGCTTATTTTATAACTTTCAATGTCTTCTTCATGCAAGTGCTCATGAACCTCTTCTTTTTAATACCTTGGCTTGAACAGTTTTATGACTGTGCATTTTAATTTCTCTTTGCATGTTTTTGTTGTGTCTGATCTCCCTGCCAGCCACTGCAATCACCACAGAGCAGTAGAGAGATTTTGTGCATTTAGCAATGACAACACAATTTCTGTCTGTGAGATGCTGTTCCTGTACAGATCCAATTAAAACTGCTTTTTTTTTTTCCTCATAGAAATTATTGACTATCTGTATGAAAAGAAGCTCCCAGAACTTGAAGAAATGTTAAGAAAAAAGCAGGGGAAGCACTGTAGTTTTGCCAGTTCAGCCGCCAGTCAGCAGCAGAAGGCTTTCCGACTCAGTGACATCTTTGACTCCAGTGAAGAAGAGAGTGATTGACTTTCCTAAAAGCCATTCCTAATTTGCATATTTAACTTCAAATGGGTCTGGTTGGACGTGGGTGCAGCTCCCCACCTGCAGGTACCCAGGCTGTTAAGTAATGGCAAAAGTCAGGACAGGCACCTCTGATTGTCTTGTTTCATATTGAAGACTGAGTTAAACAGAGCTTTTGTGCCACCTTTTATTATTTTAATGTATCTCTGGTTTTAGAAGTTTGCATTCAAGCATCCAAGTTGCTTTCTAAACGTCTCAAAATACTTTTTTTTCTGTGGAGTTGAAAGCTGCTGTTTTCCCTCTGTGAATGAACTTGGTTTTCAGAACTTTATTTTTTTTTTAATTATTTAAAATTCGTGGGATTGCAAAAAGGCTTTCAGCTTGCTTTTACATCTCTGCAATAACCAAGTCTTAAGACATCTGTGTTGATGAAAACAGCACAACTTTTGAGTTGGTTTTTTTAAAACAGGTATCTTATTCTTAAAAGCAACTGATTTTATTTTGGCTGCAGACTTACACTTCTCTCAACCCTTCTACAGAAAAAGGACTTTTGTCCATTACTATTCACCATTTCATGCTAACCAAAACAAATAATTTAAAGTGTTTTTATTAATATTTGGAATAAAGAGACAAAACTGTGTGTATATATACAGATGCGTACATATATTTTTATTTTGCCAAGGAAAATTTCTACATTTTAATAAGAAAATTAAGCAGTAAGGGTTGTACTCATCTTTTGTATGATATTTTTAACTCTCTGCCTGAAGTGTTTATTTGTAAAATGACTGAATAAATGTAAAAAACCCCAAAAATATCTTACTGTGTAAAGTCTTTGTGTGGCTTGTTTATATTTCTCTTATGCTGTATTAATTCAAGAAAACGCAGTCCCTGCTTTTTGGGGGTCATTTTGATAAGTGAGAATTTCCCTCTTCAATTCTAATAATCATTGAAAATCCAGAACTTTCAACAGCTTGAAATAAAGGCCTTGTTGGAGGGCCTGGAAGGTGACTTACAGCAAGAGATTTTAAAGGAGAACTTTGCACATTTAACTGTGTCTGGCTTTAGTCTCTGTGAGGGTAGGAAGCAGTGGGATTTTTGTGAGACAGGCAGGGCCTCCCCTCTAATCAGCCACTGCTTTGAGGGTGAATTTCACAGCCAAGAGATGAAATGGGATGGGGGAAAGGAAGCATAAACAACTTCCACTTAGGTCTTTGTGTTGCCTCATGGGTTTGAAGGCTAAAAGCTGAAAAACTTGAATTTCTGAATCTAAACAGTTTGTGTTTTTCAAGGTTTTTTTCCCTGGAAAATGGAGATGCTCTGAATTGTCTGCAGGCAAGAGCACAAACGATGCCTGGTTGTAGAGTTGGTAGAGTAGATCTTGAAGAAATAAACTTCTACCTTCATGATGAGATTTATTTTATTCTTTGCTTTCAAGGAGAACTGTTGTGGTTGACTGGAATTCACCTCACTCAAAAGACAGAAGCAGCAATGTTTTATTGAGCTAAAAGAATAATTTGACAGAGTTCAGTAAATTTGATGGAATTTAACAAAGTTTTAACAATGATTTACCAAGGCTCAGTAAGTTTGATGGCAAATTCCACCTTATTAATGACTGCATGCAAGAAACATACAAAGGAAAATTGAGTTAAAATCAAGGCAGTGATTCACAAAGAGTTTTGGAGACACAAAGGGTTAGAAAGACCCCCCAGCTGACCCATGAGGTTCAGAATGGACCCCCTTCCTTTCTCACTCCTCAGAGAGAAGTGAGTGCAGCTGGATCCAGGCTTAGTCACAGACCTGATCAGTTGTTTACACATGTAAAGTTTGTAATTAACATTGAGCAGGCCCAGGAATCAGTGATACTGCATTAGTACTAATCAGCTGCTCTCAGTCACTTACCGAGCATCTGCTGTGAGTAAGGGAGCTCTTGGCCTCGGGCAGGGAAAGACCTCGGGCTCAGGTAAAGGATCCCAAACCTTGAGAGGTTTCCCTGCTCCTCTGCAGTCACCTGGCGTGCAATCCAGTGTTATTAGGGTGATATTGTTGTCTGTTAATCAGCAGGATAGACAAGATAGATGCCTTTGTTTTAGCTCTGCTATCTCATTCTCCACTCTCATTATCTTGCATGTTTGGGCTTCAAAACCACCTTTCAAAATATTTTTCCAAGGCACTTTCACTCCCTTGTGCGTGAGCCAGAAGCATTCCAGCTGGCAGGGTCACCTCGGGGCACGAGCCCTGTCACTCCCTCCCAGAAACTACCCAAGGAAAACTCTTGCTGATACTTGTTAAAAGCAGCTGGTCTGCAAAAGATGAGCAAGCCAGGGCCAGAATTGTGAACTTGGAGCCATCACTGCACTGGCTGCTTTAGGGAAACACAGACCTGAGGAAAAGAGTGGCTTTGTCCATCTCCGTGCAGCCCTGGGAATGGAGCAAGGAAACTCCTTCCCTTCACCTCGTTGGGTGAGGTGTGTGTAATCTGTTTGCACAGGGGCAAATAATTGCTTGTTGATTATTTCCCAGGTGCTGAATAATGGCACGAGGAAGGAGCTTTTCCCTTTGCCATCCTCTTCCCCGGGCTCATGGGAGCACAGGCACGGGGAGGCAGTTCTTTCACGTGGATATTTCAATATTATTGCAAACAGAGCAAACTGTGCAGAGGCTTCAAAAAAACCCAAAGAGATTCCACGGAATGATGAAGGAAATAACGTTGACAAAGCTTTGTGTATCAGACTGCATTATAAATAAGAGCATGACACATCCTTCAGGTGTAAAAAGCACTGTGAGGCCCCTCAAAAGTTGGGTGCTTCAAGCAGATGTGTCGCTTCCAGATGCGTCATTTGCCTGGCCTGAGGGGTGTACAGCACAAAACTCTCGGTTGTGTGGCGTTATCAAAGACGGAGACAGACGAGTTCCAAGGGCGTGTTTGCAGCACTTCAAAGTTGAGGCGCGTTACGGTGGCAGCAGATGAAGATCAAACAAGGACTTGCTTTTTCCTGTAAGGTGTTAACCAAGGAGGTGGAGGAAGGAGAGCGATCTCTGCCGGTTTTCTCACCGCCCCCCGGGCTCTGGGATGGTGCCACCCCCGCGCCCTGCAGGGTCACAGCCACAAACCTCGAGTGAAGTGGCTTCATCTCCCAGACACAGGGGCCAGCTCCGAGCGGGGAGCAGCCCCTCTCCTGCCCGCTCTGGGATGTGCAGGAACAGGCACGGGGGCTGTGGAGCTGCGTGCGAGCGGCTTCCCTCGCACCAGAACCTTCGCCCGGGGGTCGTTACCTGAGGCAGCTGGGCCCGCCCCCTCTGCGCTCGGTCAGGGGTTGAGGCGGGGATTGTATCATTTCAGTATTTAACTAATTCTGTCCTTGAGCCAGCGCCTTGGCTGCGCTCCCTGGGGCTCCAACACCACTCACGCCTTCCCCGGTGCCCTCACGCCCAGCCCGAGCCTCAGCTTCCCGCCCGCCCCC
>WEIT01042212.1:0-33051 GCA_013389985.1 Dryoscopus gambensis | reverse complement strand
GGCTGGCACCGGGGCGGCTGCGGCGGCTCCAACCTCGAAACCGAAAGAGTTTCCGGTGCTCGGGCGTTCCATGCGCGGCTGCCGAGGCTCCGCAGCCGGTGCAGGCTGTCGGTAGCGGCGTTACCCAGGGTCCGGTGCTGCTTGCAACTGGGGTTCCTGTGCCCGCCCACGCTCCTTTAAGCGGTTTCCTTTCACGGGTAAATATTTACGCCTTTTCTAAGTGAAAAGCGAGACAAACATTGTCTCGGCATTTGAATGACAGAAGGGATTCTCTTGCAAATCGTGCTTATCACTTCATGAAATTCGTTAATGGAATTGTTAATATAAATACTAAAGCAGTTGTTAAGTGTGAGCTGAACCGATTTCTGCTGATCTACTGCCTGGAATGAGGTTATAGAAGGTGAGGGTTGGCCTCTTCTCCCAGCCAGCTCGTGACAGGAGAGGACAGAGCCTCAAGCTGTGCCAGGGGAGGTTCAGGTTGGGCATCAGGAGGAATTCCTTCACTGAAAGCGTTGTTGAACATTGGAATGGGCTGCCCAGGGTGGTGGTGGGGTCGCCATCCCTGGAGGTGTTCGGCTGGATGTGGCTCTCAGTGCGCTGCTCCGGGTGACGAGGTGGTGTTTGGTCACAGGTTGGATTCGATGGTCTCAGAGGTCTTTTCCAGCCGGACTGATTCTGTGATTCAGTGGTTTGATTTCTGTTTTGCTCTAGATCTTTGAAATACCACCGAGACTTGGTCACCGGGGGGTGGATTGCTGAGGATACGGCTCTGCCCTCTGCACTCAGGACATGTATGGCTGAAGGGCTCAGCCCCTTCCCTGGCTGCAGGGCAGCGCTGTTCTCCTTCCCACCATGTGACCTGGCACACCTGCACAGCAAATAGCTCCTTTTTTCAAAGGTAAATGCCACAATTGTTGGGTTTTCCCAGTATATGTGTATGTATGAGGAAACTAAAAGCTTATCTTTATCTAGTTTTGTTATGCTGAATAAAAGAAGTAGTTACCATCTTTCTTTTTGTACAGTTAGTTCAAGAGTTCATGCTTTTGCAGCCTTCTGTTGTCTGAAGGGGCCTACAGGGAACCTGGAGAGGGACTCTTCATCAGGAAGTGTAGTGAGAGGATGAGGGGAAGTGGATTCAAACTGACAGAGAGCAGGGTTAGGTTGGATATTAAGAGAAAGCTCTTCCCTGTGAGGGTGGTGAGGCCCTGGCAGAGGGTGCCCAGAGAAGCTGTGGCTGCCCCATCCCTGGCAGTGTCCAAGGCCAGGTAGGACAGGGCTTGGAGCACCCTGGGCTAGTGGAAGGTGTCCCTGCCCATGGCAGCGAGTGGAATGAAGTGACCCTTCCAACCCAAACGATTCTGTGAGTCCAGTGTTCTGTTGAATTTTTGAGACTAGCAGGATCTGAGATGACTCTGTTGCCACTTAGTGAAGAATTTTTGTTTTTAGAGGAGACAATCTGTGGTGAGAATTTTAGCACGCTTTCTGTCTGTAAAAATAACAAAGACAGGCAACTTCTGCATAAATATCCTTTGCTTGTGACAAGTGGGATCTGTTGACCTATAAATTTTAGCAGGAGATTAAGGAAAAAAGCTAATTAAACTTTGTGCCGCTAGACCTAGATTCCAGAGACACCAGTAAAATAATATAAAGAGCTTTGCATTGTAGTTCTGGAAACTGGGCAGTATGTGGGTAAGAGGGGGGGGTTTTTTGTATGTAAAATGAGTCTTCATGCTTTTTTTCCCTAGTTTGCACATTTGACTTCAGTGCTTTACTTTTACTGTTTGCTATTCCACAGGCAGTTTTGGTGTGATGTCCCTTTAATGCTCTAATCTGTTTAACTGCATGCACCTGTATCTTGTAAGAGCACCTGCATGGAGCCTGCTAACCAGTAACTGAAATCCTGACACTCACCCCACTTGAAAATTGGCTCCTGTTGTAGCTGAAAGGAAACAGTTTGCCACTTGAAGGCTTTGGACTTTAATTCCTGCTTCTTTGCCCCCCAGAATGAGCACATGCCGGTGGTGCACACAGAGTGGTGCTGACACCACCGAGTTCCTGAAGCACTATGCTGCTCGAAGGCTGTCCCAGGAAGATTTTGAAGGATCCAATGAGGACCTCTGTTACTGCCTGGAGTGCGTGGTTGAATACCACAAAGCGAGGGAAGAATGTCCAAGGTTGCATAAGGTAATTAGGAGATTAATTAAGAGGCTTCTGTGGTCCAGCCTCAGTGTAAGGGGGACTTTTATGCAGGGGTTGTGTTTAACTGGGTTTTGGGAATAGATTGTGTTGCTCTTTAACTGGTTTGGGTTTTTATATGGAGTTGCAAACTGCTGATTGTAAAACGGAGACCCTCTTGTTTTGCATATATTCAAATTGGCAAGAACTAAAACAGTAGTTGTAAGTTGCTGACTAGACACTACAGCTTGGACTTCTTTCGTGCTGTGATGGTTTGTCATCTGAAACAAAGAACATCTGCCAGACTAACAGCTCATTTCGTTAATGCATTTTCTCTTTTCCGCTCGTTTCTCTTCAGCTTTTGGTTTGTTCCTGTTTTGTTTGCTTTCACTTCTCATTTGTAGTTTTCTCTTATGTTTGAATTTCAGAGATCAGACCTTGCAAGACTGAAATTCATCAAAAAAAATTAAACCTGTTCTGTAATCCTCCCTTACTAGCATACAATATTACATTTTTGGAAAGCTTTTTTTCCCTTCTGTATCTGTGTATGTGCAGTATGTATTTGTAGCGAATCGATCATAATACAGATGTCCAAAAGGTTGCTCTTTAGCCTGGTCAGCTGGATGTCTCTGGAGTGTAATTCCATGTGACTGGAGTTCCATAGACTGGAAATAAGAGAACCTGGACCTACTGCAAGTTCCTTTTTGTGTCCATTTACTGCAGGGAATAAACTTGGTGTCTAATTGAGGTTTGGAGCAGTTACTTAAGATGAGTAATGTTAAGTGGGTGAATCCCTACAAAATATCCAGCAGATCGATCAGTCTCTTTGCATTGTTTATATTTTTTCCTTCCACTAATTGCAAAATCTGTGAAAGGCAAGATTTTATAATTCCTTTTCCCATCTTCCTAAATATGATCTTTTCCTGTATCATGTCTTTCTGTGTATTGGCCAGTGGAACAAAGTTTTTCGACTAACCTATGTCCTGAAATAAGTATTGAATATGAATATTTAACAGAATTATGAAATTGCTTCTAGTTTGAAGGCTCCTCTTTTAAAAATGACTTTGTGGTCTTGACTCTAAAGTGAGAGATTTGTGCTTTGCATGGTTGAATTCCAGTTCAAAGCTTTAGTGTTTTGGACCATGCGTAGAAAGAAACTTTTCAAAATGAGATTTTAAGTTTTGAAAGTGTAATTAAAATTTCGATATGCGATAATAAATGTCTTTAATCGCTTTCTTTACAAGTACACTTTGATTGTTGTTTTCCCCCACTGCATAGGACTTGTGGGACTTGGAAACCTCCCGCCTTGTTGCCCACATGGAGAAATCCATGAACGAAGAAACAGGAGAAGATGATGAGTTGTTTCTGATAGATGAGCATGGGGAGACACGTCTGTCTGGTTATGTAGGCCCAAATTTTGAGAACAACTTGCGAGTGCCCCTGCTGGAAATACTGAAATACCCATATCTGCTGCTGCATGAGAAAGTCAGTACGTATCTGATCGTATTCCTTTGGAAGGGAATGGTGGTGTTCTACTGAAGGAGGTGAAAATAAATAGTAGTTAAACTAGAGTATCGATGTCTATATTTATTTTGATACTAAATATGTTTTTTGTGAGCCTGTAGATTTGTCCTTACCATAGCTGTGTCTTACCCTTTCAGGTGAGCTGTGTGTAGAAGTGCTCTGTAGAATGGAACTAAGTCACGACTCCTTTCAGGTCTTTGAGAAATACCCAGGAATTTATCTCTTTTTGGTACACCCAAATGAGGTGGTAAGTTCCTTTCTCTGTTCTGCTGAATTCCAGTGAATCCTGGTTTACTGCACCATATGATTTTAGAAAATCTGTGTGGTGCATTTATCTGTTAATAAAAATTGACATCTGTTACAGTATACAGTTCTCTCCTTAGAAAATCTTGGTCGGTTACACGTAAATAACATAAAATTAATACAAACCAAATGCTACACTGTTGCACGTGATTCCCAAGGAGTTTTCTTTGTAGATATTACCCTGAATTTTAGCTTGTGACCAGCATCATCTTGTGGGTATAGCAAGCCTGTTTCTAAGATTATTTTGAACACTTATTTTTAATTATTCTATTAGTAAAAATATGCCTTTGTCCCATTTGTAATAGCAGTGCTTCCTCTTACAAAACTGTGATTTTATTTGTTCTTTTTATTAATATATAACTTTTTATTTCAATCCTTAGATTCGTCGATGGGCCATCCTAACAGCAAGGAATTTAGGGAAGGTTGACAGGGATGATTACTATGACTTAGAGGAAGTGCTGACTTGTTTGTTCAAAGTTATTGAGTTGGGGCTTTTTGAGAATCCAGATATTTACAGCTCTTCAATGTTTGAAAAGGGTAAACTCATCCTTCTGCCAGCTCATTTGTATGATACATCCAACTACAAGAATTATTGGCTGGGTGAGTATGATCAGAAATTAATTTGTGTAGTCTCCCATTACTAGGCACCTCTTTCAAGTCAGAGCTCTACAATTTCATAGGTGCTGTGTATTTTTTCAAATATATGAACAAGTTACTTCTTTTTTCTTCTTTAGGCATTTGCATGTTGCTGTCAGTGCTGGAAGAACAAGCTATGGACTCTTTGTTACTGGGCCCAGACAAACAAAATGATTTCATGCAGTCTATACTTCACACTATGGAGAAAGAAGCAGCTGGTAACTAATTTTGATACTGAGATTAAGACAGTTCATAGCCCATTTTTCATCTTTATCAAATTCCATGTTAAGTTCTTAGTAGTGTAATGAGAGGTGATTTTATTGAGGCCTGTTTATCTTCTGGAAGGTGCAATATTTGGGCAATACTGGCAAATACTGAAAGATGATATCCCAAGCCTGAAGTGAAGAAGGGATGGCAGTGCCTTTGCAGAGTCTGACTTAGAGGTTTTGAGAGGAAAAATCTACAATTTCTGTCACTATTTTCATTTAATGTACAGGCTGCATGTGCATACAGAATGCACATTTCACTGTGGCGTAAAGGTTGAATTTTGAGTCCTAAAGTAAAGAAATTCCTTCTGAATTTCTGCAACTTGCCTTAAAATTTGACTCTTCCACCTGTCCTTCTGAGGGGACCCCCTTTTGCAGCTGTAAATTTAGAGTTCAGATTTAGTAATCCCGTGGGTTACCATGGCATAGTCTGGGAATGGCCTGTGAGCTCAAGGCCAAGATTGCCTCTTAAAGGAGCAGATCTCTATAAACTTTGTGTTTATTGAGGATATGATATTTTCTTACATGAAGGAGTAAGAACATACTTGAAAGAACCAGTTGCTGGTTTATCTGTGATAAACGTGAAGTATAAATAGCTGTGTAAGTTGTGCCACTTCATAGCACAGCCCTGCAAAAATCAGTTTCATAGAGTTGGGAAACATCAGTATTACTTAATATTTAATAATGAGCATCCAGGCTCCTGTTGATTTAAGACTGCATAAGGAGCATTGTCTCTCTATAGATAAGGGAGCTTGACTTTTTTCATTTTTTTCCAGGTTAAAAAGTACAGTTGCAACTTACTAGCATGCTCTTACATTGATATTTTAGAAAAATCAATGACAACCAGCTCTTGCAATTTCTGCTTAGCCTAAGGATGTCCAGGATTTGCATTTCAGCCCTCTCCCCTGTTGCTGTTGTGTTTCAGATGATTCCACTGACCCCTTCTGGCCTGCCCTGCATTGTTTCATGGTTATTTTGGATCAGCTCGGATCTAAAGTTTGGGGTCAGCTTATTGATCCTGTCCAAGCATTTCAAACCATAATCAACAGTGTGAGCTACAACAATGAAATCAAAAATATTCGCAGTAGCTTTAGGAGGTCAGTTCTTGTCAGGGCTGCTGTAATTTGTGTTGGGGGAGGGAGATGGCAATTAAAAAAATACCATGTTTCCAACTTCAAGCAAAGAAAAGTTGAAGTAGATCCCCTAAAATTGTGAGGTTCTTTCAAAAAAATATATGCTCACTTCTTTTTGGCAACTACGATGTCTAAGTTAAACTTGTTAGGATTTTTTTCCTGAATTGGGAAGACTGTTAGTGCTTATTTAATGCTACAGCCGACTTGCACTGAAGGGTTAATAAAGATTGCCCTGCCCGAGACTTGGTAAATTTATGGGAATTCCTGAATTTTCAGTAGATGGCATTCTGGGCATTTGTTCTACGTAGGCAAATCCAAGACTCAGTGGAAAGCTTTTTCCTGAGACAGTCACTTCCCCCACCTCTTTCAAGCTGGATAAAACAAGCTCTACACTTTTAAATATGGTACCTTTTCATAGGTATGGTGTGTCACTAAGTTCTAATGGTCACTTGGTATCTGAAAAGCAACATCTGTCCTGACTTTCTTAGGGTTTTAATTGTGTGAGTCTGTAATAATTCATGTTTCTTCTTAGGACAAAATCTGAACCAGTGTCAGACTACGGTGATGACATGATGTCTTGCAGTCAGATTGTGTATAATTATAACACAGAAAAGCCTCAAAAGGTATTAAACCGGTATTTTATATTCCTGTTCTTTGAACTGTAGTCACTGAATGACATTGTCAAGAATAAACATATCTAAGTGTGTTCATCTCTTGATGTCAATGTGCTGCATTTATGAAATGTCTTTTAAAGGCTTCAAATGTGCTTTTGATTATCAGAGGTTAAATTATGTCAGCATGACAGTGTCTTTGAATAGCTCACAATGATTTTTAAAGGAACTACTACTTCACACTAATTTCATAGATAATGTTTTAGGGAATCAGTTCCTTATACATCTGTGTGCTCTTTATTTTTTGCATTTTTAATGACTTACATTTGGATGCAAGAGATGTTACATTTAGTGAACATATATATGAAAAAAGTAACTTTTATGGCTACAAAAAAGGTGCCATGGTAAACTCTGTAGGTGTGCATGTCACTGAGGATGTTGTGTGGTGAATGTATTTTCCAGGACACTGGATGGAAGGCTGCCATTTGCCCAGAGTACTGCCCCAACATGTATGAAGATATGCAGACCCTGGCTAACGTGCTTCAGTCTGACATTGGCAGAGATATGCGTGTCCATCACAGCACGTTCCTCTGGTTCATCCCCTTTGTTCAGTCCCTTATGGATCTCAAGGACCTGGGTGTAGCCTATATAGTAGAGGTCATCCACTACCTCTGCTCGGAAATCAAAGACATCCTCATCGAAAGAATCCAGCAGTGCGACAAAATCTCCGAGTTCTTCCTCCTCATCTTGGTGTCCATTGTCGAGCTACACCGAAGCAAGAAGTGCCTGCATTTGCTGTGGATCAGCTCCCAGGAGTGGGTGGAGGCAGTGGTGAGGTGTGCCACGCTTCCCAGCAGAGCCTTCACGTGGTGCAGCGAGAAGGCGCCGGGGCCGTGTGCGAAGGGCCTGGGATCGTTGCAGGCCCCGAACTCGGTGCAGCACGCCTGCGTGCAGCTCATCCGCAGCCTGCTCAAGGAGGGCTACCAGATCGGCCAGCACGCCCTCTGCAAGCAGTACCTGGACAAGCTCAACCTCCTCCTGCGGGGAAATCGAGCTATGGGGTGGCAGCTGAGCAGCCAGGAAACCCAGGAGCTGCAAATGTGTTTAAAGCAGGTTTTAAGAAGTATAAAGGGCAAAGCGCTGAGCACCTCTTTGGCTGGAGGAAGCAGTTCAAACTCGACAGCTTTGCCAACCGTCCCTATAAAGTACGAGAGGAATGCGTGTGATCATGGATCTAAGATGAGTGGACATGAGAGAGGGGACCTTTATTCACCATTTGTCATGTCAAAGGAAGGCAGAGATTGTCAAGAGAGCCCCTTCCATAGGAGAAAGAATGCCTGGGAGGAGGAATGTAGAGGTGCATCTAGAAGTTCGACATCTTGCACATCCGCAGAAGGGCTTTTGATGAATATTAAAAAGGAACCTGATGACCTGGCAGCTCAGGAGCATATCTTCCCACAGAACTCTTTGGCAGCAAAAGCAGGTGGGAAAGTTCAGGAAAATAGGAACTATGATCTTGTGGCAGGGAAATGCAATACGGATGATCAGTGCTTTAATTCAAGTGCCCAGCGTTCAGATTTCAGGAGAGGCAGAGAGTTAGAAATCAAACAGGAAGCAGAACTCGGAACACCACCATATCCGTGTGCTCAGACTCATCTTGATTCCCCATCTTCAAGGAATTGCGAAAGTATGCGGGAGACAAGTGTAAATAGTGTGTTCCAGTCCAGCCTGGTCTCCATTAAACGGATATCCAAGGAAGCATCACTAGATTCCTCAAACTCTAAAAATGAACCTGATGTGCAGGGGAAGGAAGATGACAGTACCTTGCTTTTGGGGCGTAATGACACCTCACTGAAAAAAGTATCAACAGAAGAAAAATCAGGTTCGTCATTGATGTCTTTCTTTAAGAGAAACTCTAACATGCAAACTTCAAACCAGCAGCAGCCTAATTTAAAAGACTTGGATAAATATGACAGCAAAAATCAAATTTCAGAGACCTTTTGTAGGGATAACATTGCAGCATATGGTTATTTTCCATTTAGCTCTGAAAACAAGAGGGATGTGATCAGGCCACTGTCAGTGAAGCGTGAATCAAGTGACAGGTTGTTTGAGTTTTCAGAATATTTCAAGAGGGAAAACAGTTCAGTGGGGAAGAAAGAGGAGGATTCTGTGAAGACGGTTTCTAAAGAAGATGCTTTATCAGACTCCCAGGTTGATAGAGAACTCAGTAAATTATCTTTAGCTGCTTATGCCAAAAGTGTCAATTTTCCCCTTGCATCCAGCCAGGAAAGCTCAGTGTACGAGGAAAGCTCAGTGTACCACAGTGTGTCTGATATTAGAAGGAAAGTGAAAGGTACTGCGAGATCTTCCAACGAGGGCCAGAGTACCAGGTGTCCCTGTGGTGCAGATGGCCCTAACAATCAAGTCATTGTAATTTCAGACTCTTCTGATGAAGAAAAAAGTGTGTCTGACAAGGGGCAAACAAAAACCAAGAATGAAAATGTGTGTACAGAGCAGTCTTCAACTTCCAGCAGCATTTCTGATAGTGACACTAAGAGAGAATCGAAGTCTCCAGGCTCTCCCATGTTGCTGGATGATTGTGATTCTCAGTACTTTGAATTTGAAACGGAAGCTGAGGTTTTTTCAGCTTGGCAAGATACTCAAGCGTATGCTGTGGAAACAACTCAGGAGTATAAACAAGATGATGTTTTGCCAGCAGCTGAGAGGAGTAATTCAGATGACTTCCACAACGATAACTTAAATGACTGGGGTTATGATCTGGATTACTTAAGTGACGACACCATGGAAGAAGCAGCAAGCTCGGTAGAAAAGCAGACAGAGGATATTTCTCATCAGAAAGAAGTTAATGATACAAAAGAAGCAACTAATGCAACCTTGCAAGAATCAGTTAGTAAGGAAGATGCAAAAGGTCAATTGGAGAAATGTGCAGACAAAGGTACTGCTGAAGGCTTCACCCTGGACTCAAAATTGCCTGAACCTGGAGCATCTACATCTCCCCTCTCCTTAGCTTCAAAGTTGGCCCTTAAGAAGAACAGCACAAGCCCACAGAAGACCACAGCAAAATGTGAATCCGCACCGGCTGTTCAGAGGAGTCCTAAAAACCCTCCTGTTAAAATAGCCAAAAATAAAACACTGCTTCAAAGCACGCCGCAGCGTTCTCAGCCTGGCAGGTCCATGCCTGCTGTGGTTCCTCCAAGGAAAGTTCGGCAGAGTCCTGCTCCAGCATCAACTGTGGAAAAGCTGGGCCTGAAGAAGGGCCCCCGCAAGGCGTTTGACTTGTCCCAGCCCTCCCTGGAGAGCCTGGCTCAGCTGCGCAGCCACGGCAAAGCCGCAGGCAGAATTGGAGTTGCACAGAAAAGGAGGACCAAGCAGATCGAGGCTCAGCGTTTGTCTGTAAAATATAATAAAAAACTGTTGGTCTGCCAAGACCGTCAGTACTCAAGGCAGGCAAGGCCCAAAAGAAGTGTGAAAAATTCTGCAGGAAGTTTGGAGAGCAGAAACAAAGTTACCAAAGCCTGTGCAAAACCTGTGGAACAAAAGCCTCAAAGTTTTGAACTGGCGTCTATTAAAGAATCTGTTGAAAACCAAAAGGAGAAAAAAAGAGAAGAGACTGCTTGTCCCTCTGCCAGTGAGAGAAAATTTGAAAGCCTCTCTGTGGAGGAGGTGGCAAGTGCTTCTAAAATGCCTCATTCTTCAGACTGGAACAGAAAATGGGAGGATAACAGTGTGGTGGCTCCTCTGGTTCCTATGGATTCAAGTCTCTCTTCCACTGCACTTGGAGATGATAAAAATGAGTCTTCAGGAAAAGGTTGCACTGTCCTGCCTGAGTGTGAGACGAAAACTTCAAAGCAAAATGGGTGTAAATCAGATGAAAGCAGTGATGAAGGTGATGATAATCTGTTTTTAACCCAGTTGGATCCTGTGGATATGGAGTTATGTTCTCAGGAAGAAAGTGTTCAAGATGCTGATATAAGTAGTAAGACCCCAGAGGAAATGGATGTTGATGACAGCCTTCAGCAGAACGAACCCTCAGCTGTTGTGAAATGTAACTACAAGGACTGTATAGAAAAGGTGGAAAAAGCTGGAGAGTTCTGTAGTAAGCACACAGCCACCAACCCAGAGGCAGATCACGTGTTTGCCAAGCCTTCCCTCCTGCCACCTAAAATAAGAAAACCTTCCACTGCCAAAATTTTCAGCCCAGCAAGTTCTTCACGGAACGCAGCCTTCAGCAAAGAGCTTGAAGATGTCAGGAAGTTGCCCCCACCTTCGAAAAGCAAAGTGAACGCGGCCAAAACGGCGCTGGTCAGGCCCCCACCGTATCCAAAACCTGCACCAGTAGGAAATCCAGCGTGCAAATCTCCAAGTTTCAGTAATGTACCTCAACCCCTCAGTTCCAATAAGGTTCTCCAGTCACAAAATAGACACTATGACAATGCTTCAAATATTTCCAGAGGGCCTGGCCGAGAAGCCTACTCCTCCTTTCTTGGCGCTCAGCAGCGCGATTACAGCATTTTTGTTAACCAAGTCCTCAAGTGGACTTACGAAATGTTTGCAAACTTCAGCCACTTTGGAACTCCAAATAATCTTCTGCAGTCCATAGTAGCCTCTGTTCCTGTTCAATTTCAGGGCTACAATGACTATTTTAATACATTTTTCCCCTTGATGATGCTCAACGCCTTTGAAACGGTAAGTAGCTTTCTGCCATTTGGTTTGGTTTCATCAACGTGGTAAATGTTACCAAGAGATTAGAACCTGGTTTATGTCCTCTATTTACCTTTGAAAATGTTCAGATACAGATCAGAATAGAGGAATGATTTGGGATAAATAGTCCAGAAGGGTCACTCACCTCAGCGAAGTGGGTTTTTTTTTCCCCTGGGTGCACATCCACAATAAAAGGAGTGACAAAGGATGTGGTTCCTCTCTCTATAGTATAAAAAGCTCAAAACAGAAATCTTTAAGAAACTGAGGCCTTTCAATGACAGTGTCTGTAAAAAGAGGATAAACCCCCAATGTTTTGGTTTCTGTTGAGAACTTAGATGAGAGAGTAAGTTAATCCAGGAAGTATTTTTTCAAGTCTTTATTGGTTTGTAGTTTAATAGTGACAAAACACAGTGTTCCTTCAATTAAGGTCTGAATGCTTTCAAGTTCAGTCATTGCATCACTTCTTCTGTAGAAATAAGGTAGAAAATAAAGTCAATGCCAGGTTAATACTGCTATTTTAAGGTGAAAATGCAGTCAGGGAAAACACAGAGTAGTTGTGAAGAGCTTTAAGAAAGTACATGAAATGGGTGAGTGGCAAGGAAGATCTTTTGTTCGCCCTGTGTGTTTATATGTAATGGGTGTGCTTATGTGAAAGAAAGGAAATGGGTAAGACTCTTGATACATTTACTTGACAGTCTCATAGTTTTATTTCTTTTATTTCCCCTTTGAGTCATGATAAGCTTTTCTTCTGATACAGTAAACCCTTCAAAGCATTGTTGTTTCCTTTTCAACATGTAGCTGGCACAAGAATGGGTAGAGAACCAGAAAGTAAAAGAGAAAAGTTACTGCTTCTACCTACAGAATTTTTCTGCTGACATGGATACAGCACATCTTACAGGTGAGGTTTTTTTTTGTTTAATAAACTCTTCTATTTTCAAGTAGATGATGCTTTATAAGGAGCTGGCACTTTTAGAGTTTTTTGTATTTCCTTTAAATATAGAAAGGATTTCAACATCACTATTTTACAGAATGCATGTAAGAGAAATATGTATTTCCAGGGAATTTGTGCCTTCCGCATCTCTCATCTGCGATTTATTTTTCAGCATGTTTTGATACAGTTGTCCTTGGCTTGCTCTGTTTTTATACGGTGCTGTGCTCAGGCTTGAGACTGCAGGATGGAGTTAAAATTTTCACAATAATCTTTTGCTGTAGCCTTTAACAGCTTTAAAAGTGAACAATACTTCTACAGTCAGAAAATAATTGTTACCTTTTTCTTTTCAGTGTTCTGATTTTAATTTGTCTTTTTGGTAGCTCATTTACGAGAGAGTGATTTGGCAAGGCAGCTTCATCCAAAGGAAGATGACTTAATTCTTATGGTGGTCCACAAGGAGAAGGACACCTTTGGGGAAGAAAGTGGGATGGAGAACCCCACAGTGAATCATGTTGGCCTCGTGACACGATTTTCTCGTGCATCTGGCTATGCAAATAGTGAGTAACTGGGCTTGAAAGAAAAATGGGATCCTTCTTGGTGCCATAAAATGCTTCTTCATAACTGGCTGTTGGTAGTTGTAATGTACCACTTGCCTCAGAGGAAATGCAATTGGTTTTCCTCTGTAGCAGGTCAGTTTCATGCTAGACGCTTTATAAAAAGTCAGGAACTGAAGCTGCAGCCCTGCTTTCCATCATTTTTCTAGGGCCTTCCTTCCATGAAAACCTTAATACTTCATGTAAAAACAGAAACGAGTGATGAGTAAGTGCTCTGCACACATCTTTAGGATGGTATTGCCACGAGATATGAAGTGCCATGATCTTCTGTGATCTCACTGACTAAAATTGTCACTGTCTTTGGGAATTGTGGAAACTGTGAATTACCAGGATTACTGAGTACCCAGTGCCTGCCTTATTAAAGCAGTGATCTGAGTAGTTGTACAGAGCACTGGTTTTTTGTTTGGTCTTTTTTTTTTTTTGTGGTGGTGGTGGGGAAGTGTTGGGATTTTGCAAGAATCATTGTTGATTCCTTTGTAGAAGCCAGCATCTTGTTCTGGTGAATTCATGGAGTGACTTACTGGAGTATCTTTCAGTTAATGATTTGGATAGTTTTTGAATGAACGACTTGGTTTCTTACTCTTCTTTAACAGGACAAAAGGAGCAGCAAACTGCCTGTCATCTTACTGTGCAAACCCGAGGCAATTTGTCGTTCTTCATCCATAAGCAAGTGAAGTGTGTGGTGGTTGGCTCCCTGGTGACCACACACAGAACGTTCAAAGCCCTTCTGCTGCTGAGCAGGAGCCCCCTGGCTAAACCCATCATAAATCCAAGTTACAATGACTTCTGTCCCAGAGATCTGCCTGTAGCCTCAGGAAGTGCTGTAAGTCCTGCAGCTGGGAGTGCCAGGGTGAGCACAGAAGGCGTTTGGGCCTCGTAGGTTTCGCACGTCTGGTTTTTCGTGCTGGCTTTTGAGATGACCAAGAGCAAACAGCCAAGTTTCAAAAGCACTGAGATGCTGCCCTTCTCAGAGCTGGCTGATGGGGTGGGGAGAGGAGTATGAACTTGCTCTGGTCTTTGTGCTGTATTGTTATAGTGCTCTTGAAACTGCTCTCAGTTTCTTTCCCCCTATTAGGGAAGTGTTCAGGAAATAAGGCATGGAAAAGGTACTGTCAAATAAAGGTGTGGGGAGCGAACGAAACCTTTGTCACAACTTTCAAGTGAGATTTGGGTGTGCATCTAGAGCAAACCTAGAATCAAAAGCTTCCCTGCCCTTCCAGCTTTTGTGTTATAGCTAGAGGGATGAGGACATTCTGAAAATACAGAAAGTCAATGTGGAAGGTTGATCAACATTAATTCATTTTTTTTGCCCTGTCTATTCCTTCAGGCTTCATGTATGAATGAATACAATGAAGATCAAAAGAGAGCCATTGAAACAGCTTATGCCATGGTAAAGCAACACCCAGGACTTCCCAAGATCTGCCTTATCCATGGACCACCTGGGACAGGGAAATCAAAAACTATTGTAGGACTTCTGTCCCGTGTTTTGAGAGAAGTAAGTGAACATGATGGGATGGTCGTGTGCTAGGGTTTGGTTTAAATGAATGTGCTGTCTGGCTTCTCAATCTCAAATGAAAACAATCTAAAGAGCTTGTTTTGGTTTGTTGTTAATTAATCTGCAGAACACTAGGAATGAAAAAACAGCTCGGAAAAAAAATTCCAAGATTAAGCCAAACCGTTTTCTAGTCTGTGCACCATCAAATGCTGCTGTTGATGAACTCATGAAAAAGATCATCATTGCATTTAAGGAAAAATGCCAAAACAAACAGGAGCCTTTGGGTATGGTTTGTTTTAAAATTCTGTTTTAATGTTAAATGAGCAAAACCTGGAGGAGGAACTGAAGCGGCTGATTACGTACTGTACTCACACGCTCCTCTGAGCAGCTTCTTCCTCTTGCAGAGCATGGCTGGTACATCCTCGTACTGGTGTTAACTTTAATGTGCTTTTCTGAAAGGTGTATTGCGTTCTTCTTAAATGAATTGCACTTTGTTTTATATAGACATTGACCCTTTCCTCATGCTGCTAGTTGAAGTTCACCAGTTTTTAAGTCCTTCTTGGGGATTTGAACACAAGTCTCTTGCTTTTATTTTGAATAAAGTTGGACTTTGTGGGTCATGGGAAACAGACTGGTGAAAATTTTGATGTCAGAGCTTCTCATTTTTCTTCCTTCCAGTTTGTGACTAATACAAAGTAGATGAATTCTGTATAAGACATCTAGTTAGTGGCAAGGGGGAAAACATCTACGTTGTAATCATACGGTAATGTGGTGTTGACTTACCAACTGCATTACTTGATGGGACTCAGCTTTGTCCAAGTTAGGAATTCTGGAAGTTCTAGATAAACCTGAGAATAAGAGGCAGTTTCATTAATTCAAAATAATATTCAGTGTTAGCCACCACTAAAACGTGGGCAACATCTTTATTTTTTAGAGTTTGGAATTACTGATCTTTTGTAGCTGCATTTAAATACAAGTCAAGTGTTGGAAACTCCAGATGAGTAGAAAAGGAAAAGCCTTGTTGGATATCCATGATGTTTACATTTTTTTAATTGTCGTAGCAAAGCATAGAGACAGTTGGAGTAATTTAAGAGTATTTTGACTCTGATTTTGTAAACAGGAAATTGTGGTGATATCAAATTAGTGCGACTTGGTGCTGAAAAATCAATCAACAATGAAGTCCGGGGGTTCAGCCTGGATAAGCAAGTTGAACATAGAATGAGTAAGTAACATGGAAATCAGACTTTTTGTCAGTCCTCTATACGAGCTTGGTGATGTTTTCCACATGGGATTATGTGTCCAGTAAGAAGGAAGATTTTTCTACAATAGCATTTCATGAAGCATTGTTTTTCTCAGTCTTAGTGGGGAGGTGGCAGTTTATATATGAGCCAAAATCTAAGGAAAAGGAAAGAAATAAGCAAGATGACTTTTTTCTTTAAGAAATTACATTGCATACATGTTAAAGCCATCATTTTTAAGGAATGCAGCATTTGAGAGCTACAGTTGGAAGCAATTCTCATTGTCTTCATTGTACAAGATAAAACTTCAATAGAAAGTGGGAAAATGCAACCAAAAAAATGAATTTGTCCAATTTGGAGTTACTGTAACAGTTTTTCTATTCCTCCTGTTATTTCTCCTTTGGTTTATTACAGAACGAAAGCCGGGTGACTGTGACCAGGATATCCAGAAGAAGAAAGAAGCTCTGGATCAGAAGCTGGACATGCTCTCTCGAGAGCGTGCCATGCACAGATGTGAGAAGAGAGAGGTAGCAAGACAATTTTTAATCCTATTTGTGTTTTTCTGTTCATAATATCAAAAGAACTCTGTTTTTTGATGTCACCTCTAAGCAGAACTGTCTCTTCACCTCTTTTTTCAACTAATGGAAAAGTTGGTAGCACCGTGAAAGAGTGGAGAGCTTCACATCAGGAATTTTTGTTTATTTATGCCAATATTTTCCACTGGTTGATCATGCCACTTGTTGCTCTAGCATTCAGTAGTCTTCACTTGGTTCTGTCACCAGTTAGATTTTAGTGTAACCATATTTTATAAATCTTAGTGGTTTCATTTGATTTTATGTTTCAAAACTCTGGTTTTGTTTCACTGAAAATACAGGAAGATACCTCATGGTCTGAGATTTTGGAATATGTGTTGCACTTGAAATTTTCCATTTTTTTTGTCTCAAAATTTGGCATTTATGCGCAAACTACAGATTTCTGGTGATAAACTATTTCCCAGTTGCACAGAAATATACGATCTGGTATTGTGTGTTGCAAAGCCTAAATATGTTGGCAGCTTTCCAAGAAACTAATCGGCTTCTTCAGACACATTTGATATTAAAAGACAGTCTGAGCAAGTCTAAATGTTTAGGAAATTAATTAGGGCTTGGGAGGAAAAAAGGTATATGGGAAATGGGTGGTGCTAAAGGTGGTTTCTCTTTAATTTTTTCCCCATCTAGAGTCAAATGTTAAATGAGGAAATTGGCAGGCTTGCAAAGGAGAGACAACAACTCGCTTCTCAGCTAAAGGAGGTAGGAGAACTTATCTAAAAAATTTCAGCTGATGTATTTTTATACTTGGTGTCCTTTAACTGTGGTGAAATTTGGGTTTGATGTAGCTGGGAGCATTTATGAAGTAGTGGGTATATGGATCAAGGCCATAAGCTGGGTAAGTTACGGACAGGCAGCTGTGAACTCTGGGTGTACTCTGGCTGCATATTGGAGAAAAAACCCAAAGAGGAGCATTCACTGTTGCGGTTAAGGCTGAATTTTAACCAGAGTGTCCTGTTGTGTTTGAAGGTTCGGGGGCACTCCCAGAAAGTGCAGGCAGACATCATCCTGGAGTCCGACATCATCTGCTGCACGCTGAGCACCAGCGGGGGGAGCCTGCTGGAATCGGCTTTCTCACGGCAGGGGCTCGATCCCTTCAGCTGTGTCATCGTGGATGAGGTCTGTGAAGCTGTGGGGAGCTGCAGCCTCTTCCACCTCCCCGCCTGCCCCGTGCTCTGCTCGGGCAGCTTGGGGTGCTTTGGGCTGCTGCTGGAATATTTGTGGGTTGCCTGCCCCGTCCCCAGTAGAACCACGAGCAGGAAGAATAATTTGTAATTGATTCTTTTGCTGACTTGTTTGGTGCTGTAATGGCAGACAGCTTTTATTTAGAACCACATTTTAGCCGTGGTTTTTTGCTGTCGAGATTTCCAGATGGTTTAGTTATATTTATATCTGTTTGGAGAGCTCTGCATGTATAATAATAAAATAAATCTGTTGGTAGTTTTTTACTAGAGAAAAGTCCTTCCTTTTCCTCTTTTTATTTAGGTGGGTTTTTTTTAGGTTTTTTTTTAGTTTTTTTTTTTTTTAGTGTTTTTTTAGTTTTGTTTTTTAGGTGATTTTTTAGGTTTTTTATTTTTTAGTTTTAGTTGTTTTTTTAGTTTTTTTAGGGTTTTTTAGGTTTTTTTAGGTTTTTAAATTCTTTTTAGGTTTTTTTAATTTTTTTAGTTTTTTTAGTGGTGTTTTTTTAGTTTTTTTTAGTGGTTTTTTTTTACGGTTTTTTAGGTTTTTTTAGGGTTTTTTAGCTGGTTTTTTTTTAGGTTTTTTTAGTTGTTTTTTTAAATTTTTTTTTAGTTTTTTTAGGTTTTTTTAGTTTTGTGGGGTTTTTTAGGGGTTTTTTTAGGGGTTTTTTTAGGTGTTTTTTTTTTTAGTTTTTATTCGAAGACTTAAAGCCATTTGAGTTATTCTGGCTGTGTTACAGAAAACTTAACGTACTTGCCTCCTTTGCTTACAACTTCTACCTTTGTCCTGTTTGCATATCCAAAAGGCAGGGCAGTCGTGTGAGGTGGAAACACTGATTCCACTGATCCATCGCTGTAATAAACTTGTCCTCGTTGGAGATCCTAAACAGCTCCCTCCTACTGTCAAATCAGTAGTAAGTGTTCAAGATTTTCTTTTTTTCTTGCCATAGGGTGGTTATAGTTTTAAGAAGAGTATCTACAGAAAATATTTAAAGAGGGAGAAAAAGATACATTTCAGTGTGGCAGTACGAGCTTCAAGCTGGGCACTTGGTTTGTCAGGGATGTTGTGTTGTTGGCAGGCTCTGTTATCTCTGTTTGGGAGCTTCAGTCACCACCCCATTCCTTAAGGAGGGTGAAGACTATCTGTTTGTGTGGGGACTTCCTGACCCTACAGGTGCTTTCTAAGGATAAAAATATAGGAGCACATCCTTGTATCCAACACTAAGGGCTGTTTTAAACCTCATAAAGAAAGGAGGAAAACCAGGCTGGCTTCTTTAGAGGGGTAAATTGTCTACAGGTTGTGTGTGTGTTTAACAAAATCCCACCTGGAAAGTCTTTCTTTTCATTATGGTTGATGTTTTTATAATTTTAGTGTGTTGTGACTCACTAAGGGAAGTTGTCTTGCTAAAGACTACACACAAAAATTCAGATTTGTGCAGGTGGCCTTTACTGAGATAATGAGACCAACACACACAGAAAACCGAAGTGTGAGTAGTTGTCACTTGGTCAGCGATTTACAGGTTGAAAACACCAGATACTTTCACTGGTGGGGAATGAGGTCCCAAATGAAATCTGCTGTTCTCCCCGTGGCAGAAAGCTCAGCAGTATGGCTATGACCAGTCCTTGATGGCCCGTCTGCAGAGGCACCTGGAGGAGCAAGTGCAGAGGAACGTGCTCCACAGCCTGCCCGTGGTGCAGCTGACCGTGCAGTACAGGATGCACCCCGACATCTGCCTCTTCCCCTCCAACTACGTTTATGGCAGGACTCTGAAGACTGCCAAGTGAGTGGCTCTCTTTTCTCCTTCTGAGCAGGGGCTATTTCAAAGCAATTTTTTCATGTCACGGTATTCTTGTGAGTCTAAAAATGCTTGAGGTTGTGGGAGGGGGAAAGATGGTGAAAATGGGAGAAAATGTGCATTCCCTCTCTGTTAGTGCTGGCTGTGCTAGGTGAGGTAACTAGATGCCTTAAAATGATGCATGCAGAGTGCTGAGAGTTCATTTTCAGGCCTCAATCTATTTGGGTAGCAGGGAAAATTAAGGACTACAGGGAGGAAAAGAGCTCAGAGTTACAATCGTAAAGTGGTTAAGGTTGGAAAGGACCTGTAAGATCACCAAGCTCAAGTGTCAACCACGTTCACCATTAAACCATGTCTTCACATGCCAGATCCACGTGGTTTTTGAATGCTTCCAAGAATGGAACAGACTGTCCAGGGAAGTGAGAATCACCAATGCTTTACAACCCTTTCTGTGAAAAAAATTTCCTTATATCTAATCCAAACTTCCTTTGGTGAAACTTGAGGCCAGTTTCTCTCATCCTGGAGAGTTGCTTGTGTTTGATAACCATGATGTAAATTAATGAAGTATAAGTTCTTAGCATTTCTTAGTTGTATGGTTGCCTAGTGATAAAAATGTTATTTACAGAGCAATAGAAGAGAACAGATGTTCTTCAGACTGGCCATTCCAGCCCTACTTGATTTTTGATGTAGCTGATGGTCGTGAGGAGCGAGACAATGAGTAAGTCCTGTACTCTACTCAGCCAAAGTTTAGATTTTCTGAGAATTAATTGCCTACAGAAGAGTTGTGTTCTCTCCTCTGTAGTTCCAATATGCATCAAGTAGCTAGAACTGCATTTTCCAGCTGATGTGATTTAATTTTACAAAAAACAGAGCTTCAATGGTTTGGGCATTTTTTTTTTAAATCTGAAACTGGTTTTAATCCTGGTTTGTGTCTCTGTTAGATGCCAGTAAATGCCTGCAGTCTCAGCTAACTTCAGTAAGAGTTGGAATTCTGATTTGATCAGTGCCTTGCCTTTCCCAGGTGCACACTGAGGAGATGCCAGGAGGTGGCAGGCTCAGTCCTCCCCTTCGCCTGTTCTGTAAGGAGAGCACAGCTGGGAGGTGCACAGGGAATGTGGAAATGCAGCCTTTCACTGCTTGCACTTCCCAGACTTGGTAGCCTCTCATGAGGGTCTGCTTGCCAAGACCTTTGAGCCTCTGTGTGAAAAAAGCTGCAAAAGTTCAAAACAGGGGCTGTGACTCAAAATCCCCCATCAAACTGGGCCAAAGCATTGAACTGAAAAGATCTCTCAAAGGTGTTTCTGTAATGTTTCCATTTTGTCCTGTGCAGCTCCTACAGCAATCCTCGGGAAGTGAAGCTGGTGATGGAGTTAATTAGAACAATTAAAGAAAAAAGGAAGGATCTGGGCCTTCGTCGCATTGGAATAATTACCCCTTACAGTGCACAGAAAAAGAGAATTCAGGAACAACTGGACAGTGTGTTTAAGAACAACAGGTAAAGAAACCGCAAGCGTTCAAATGGGCCTTGGCTCTTGCATATTAATCCTTTGTTTATCCTCTTAAATAATAGCAAAAACTTTTCAACTTCTTTCTGTACTGCTAAAATTTGTACCTGATTGTGCCTTTAAAGGGGACATGTAACGCTTTTGCTTAAAACAGGCATGGTCTCCTCGTGCCATTTCTTGTTGTAACCTGTATACATGTTTTGGTTATAGTGCTGTTCTGAATAAGCTGGTTCAAAAGAACCTAAAATTCCATGCTGTGTGGACCAAACAGATTTTCAGTAATGCTGGTCTTAGAAAGGTAAATTCAGCTTTAGGCTCATACACTGAAGGAGAAACTTACCCTGAGTGGGTTTGACACATGAGCATTAAGGACAGTGTTTAGGCTCTTGGCATCAGTGTGTTGCTTAAAAATCCAACTCAGGCTTAGCAAGCTGCTAAATTATATTTCTTCAACAGCCCAGGAGAAGTGGACACAGTGGATGCGTTCCAGGGCCGGGAGAAGGATTGCATCATCGTGTCCTGTGTGCGGGCAAACAGCTCCGAGGGCTCTGCTGTGGCATATGTGCAGGCCAGCAGCACCAAGGGATCCATTGGGTACGTGTCCTGCAGTGATTTGCAATCCCATTTCCAGGGACACAGTAGAGAAAGTCATATTTTTAATAGGACTGGTAAGAAAGTTACAGAGAACGAGTCACCTCTACCAGTTGGTGAATTAAAGGGTATCTCAAGTGCAGGAATTGGTGTTCCTGGTTTGAAATCTCTGAGCAAGAGGGACAGGGAAATGCTGGTGGTGTGCTCTGTTTTATGTGCTGATCCCTTTGCACAGCTCCCTTATCCTGCCAGTGCCTGCATTTGGCAGGATTGGCCTTGGGATCTTGGCTCTTTGCATTATTACTGCAGCAGTTACTGTTCTTGTGGCTTTTGGTGCATCTTTCTGAGTGTGGTAAGTTTCTGAGTGCTGTTCTCAAGATGAAACCCATATTGTGGCTGATGCTTCCTGTTCATGTCCATAAAAGTCTTGTTGCTAGTTGTATATGTCACTTGGAATGTGATGTAGCAGGCTTGGATCTGGGATTTGTAGGTGAACGTGCTTATCTTCTGAGCTAGGGGGAGATTGGCAGGAAGTCTTAATACAAGATGGCAGGTTTCCTAATTTTATATATTGGTTTTTTCTGTCTGAAACAGAAGGAACTAAACACTGGGTGTGCTGTTTACCCCCAGAGCACTTCCAGCAGTTGCTGATTTGTTCCTCTAACTTGCAGATCACTTTAGATTAAAAAATGGTAGTGAAAATATGAAATATGCCTTCTTAGAGTTCACTGCCTTCTAAGTTAAACTAGGGGAAGTCTGGTCACATAAACAAAAACCTTTGTTTCCACATACCAAGTTTCACTAAGCTGCTTATGTTTCTCTGATAGTCATTCTCTCACTGCAAGAAAAATGGCTTTTAATTGTACTGATCTATGTCACTTTGGGAAAAGAAGGAATCCAAATCTTGTAGTAAACAACAGTAATGCCTTTTGAAGATTTCTTAATCTGATTGATTGAGTTTGGGAATGGAAGGCAGCTGGAACCTGCCAGTTCTTTTGGCTGACAAGAGACTAAACCTCTGTCTGCTCCTTTGGAAGGGAACTTTTCAGCTTATTGTGTTTATACATTAATATATAAAGGTTTATATGTTCAAGCTTTGCCAGTTCAGTGCCTTAGCAGCTGTACATGCTGATGGCTTGGACATCTCTGTTTCAGGGTCAGGTGTCCTTGGCAGGGTGTGATGGGATAAGTTTGCCACACCCTTACCTATGATCTTGTAGCCTGAGTTAAGTATTTTGTTCTCCAGGGTTGCTAGTGCAGCATTAAATTTACTCTGAAAGTAACTGGGAGAAGAAAACACCAAGGGATGACAATGGATTTTCCCCCCTCCTTCCTGAAAAAATAATCTTCTTGTCTTTCAGTTGTAAAAGCTGTCAGGAATATTTAGTAGCTTTTCAAGGTCCCCCCTATTTCATTTCTCAAGACTTTGAGAACTCTTATCTGTGCTGCTGCTGCTGGATCCACTCCCTTGTCTGCTTTCTACTTCTCTTCCTGCACTGTCCAGATTTTTTGAGGTGACTCTGTGGTTTTTGCAGTCTTCACTGCAGGGTTGTGAATTTGCTGCAGATGAGGTCTAAGTGCAGTGACCACAGAGTCAGGCATTGACAGTGAACCTGCTCAAACAAAGCTGGACTTCTGAGTTGTGGATGTTGTTAGAATAAGTTGTGTATTTGGGGAGCTTTTTCATTAAAGTAGAAATAGTTGATATTAGTCTCATAAACCTTTCTTTGAGGTTTGGTAGATGAGTCCTAACAAAAATCCACCTTTAAGAATACACTCAGCATTTGTTTAGGTTTCAGTCCCTTGGTTTGTGATCCCTGAAAACCGAACAAGGCAATTGTCCTAGTGCAAAACCAGACTTCTGCAAGGATATACTCTCCCTCTTGAAGCATGACAAAGCAAAAGTCTGCCTTGACGTGCTTCCAGTGCAGGTCACCTTTAAAATAAAATATTCATGTGCAGTGTTCAGTATTTCAGTAGGGTGTTTTCCCATTAATCATGCCAAATATTATTAATCTATTTCAGTTCAAGTCAAAAAGAAGCTTAAAGTCTTGATAGGTGAAGTGAGGTTGATGTCCTCAGTACTTTGAGGAACGTTTAAGGAAGCGGTGGTTGGCATTAAGAGGGGATTTGCTCTAAGAAAGGAAACATCAGCAGCAAGAGCTGGAAAGAACTGGAATTCCCTGCAAGGAATCAGTGGTGAAAGAAAGAAAACACAATTCATGCTCAGCCTTTCACGTAAGGCAGGGCTGCTGCTGCAGGGTCTGGGGACGGGGAGGAACTGCTGCTGTTAATTTCAGTGACATTTAATTTTATGTCTTTTTCTCATAACCCTTTAAACCTTGTGGAAGAAGTCGTTCAGGAGCTTAGTTTTTGTCCTGTCCCTCAGGTTTCTGGCGAGCCTGCAGCGGCTGAACGTCACCATCACCCGAGCCCGGTTCAGCCTCTTCATCCTGGGCCGGCTGCAGACGCTCATGGTAGGTGCAGTGTCAGTGGAATGGGCTCTGTGAGCCTCCCCTGAGGCCTGGGGGCGCTGAGCACCATCCTCAAACCTCTCCAGTCTGTGCAAGGGAATAAACTTTGTGTCCTGAGAGTCCTTGATTTTTGTGCTTTTCCAAAAGGGCGGGGTGGGGGGGGAGGGTTGTGTTGGCCGCTAGGGGGCGCTAAGGCCCCGCGGCAGTGAGCGAAGCCCCTGGAAATTGAGAAATGGGCATTTTTGGAAGTTCTGATGGCTCAAAGTGCCTTCCCTGTGTTACAGCAGCCAGAGTGTCTGTTGCTGTTTCGCACCTGAAACATAAGATTCTTCCATTCCAGAAGGAACATAACAGTGGTTTCCATGACAGTTGTGTCAGGTACCTTGATTAAAGAGGTTGTGTGTCCTCTGACACCTCTGTCCGTTTGTGTTGATTTCTTGCTGATAACAGGTTTTTCTTGGTTTTCTCTTTTTTTTAAAGGAAGACAAAAACTGGAATCACTTGATTCAGGATGCTCAGAAAAGAGGCGCCATTATTAGGACAACAGAAAAAAATTACAAGAAGGAGGCTCTGAGGATTTTGAAGCTCAGGCCACCGGGGCAGCCCCCAGCCAAAGGAGGGATGATGACATCTCCTGTGGTGCAGGCTGGTTCTTCCAGCGGCAAGAGGAGTGAGCCTGGAAATTCTGGGAACAGCCCACGGGAACTTGCTACTGGCCCTGGCCATGCAGTACCCCAAGGAAGCCGAGGGCCCACACAGCCTCCAGGGGCTCCAGCTGCAGATTCCAGGAGGGGCAGTGCCCCTGCACCCTCAGGGGCTCCAGCTGCAGATCCCAGGAGGGGCAGTGCCCCTGCACCCTCAGGGGCTCCAGCTGCAGATTCCAGGAGGAGCAGTGCCCCTGCACCCTCAGGGGCTCCAGCTGCAGATCCCAGGAGGGGCAGTGCCCCTGCATCCATGGGGACTCCAGCTGCAGATCCCAGGAGGAGCAGTGCCCCTGCACCCTCAGGGGCTGCAGCACTTGCTGCTGTTCCAGAGAAGCCCCGGGACCCAAGGCTGGCAAGCCTGGCCAGTCGAACTGAAGCCAAAGGGAAGGAGCAGCCCGTGAAGGACAGCCATCGGTCAGCCCAGAGCAATCCAGGATCAACACCACAGCAAGGCCTGGACGTGTCCTCAGCTGCCAAGGATCAGATTTGCAGAACAGAAAATGCCAAGAAGGCCCAGCAAACACCAGGACAGTGCAATGTGCTTCCCACAGCCCCTCCCACAGCTCAGCACGAGGGGGACCGGAGAGCAGCTGTGTCCAAAAGCAGTTCCAAAGCCCCCAGTGAAGGAGGTCAGAGCAGTAGCAGTGAGTGGAACAGAGACTCTCGTGGTTTATCAAGGAGACCATCTCAGGAATCACCAGAGAACACAGAATCAAGCTCTGCCAAGAGAAGAAAGATCTTTCCCTGACTTCACTATCTGCTCATTACCGAAAATCTATTCCCAGATTTCTGTCTAGCGAGGACTGTACTTTAAATTATTTAGCACAGCTGGAACTCCCTTATATTGATACCACTCATATCAGTAGATCTCTTTCCCATCCTGTCCCTAATTGTGAAGGGACTTAATACCTGACAGATGGTACCTTTGAGGTTTTGAAAAGAGAAGTTGTGTAGCTGCATTGCTTGGAAGAGCAGTGGGTTTAGTCATCTAGGAAGCTGAGGTTGTAAATGTTTAAGGATGTATATTTGTACAGTATACAGAATTATTTTAAGATATTTGGCAAAGTTTCCTTGTGTAAATGCTAATTTCTTAGAGATGTAATTTTTTATGAAGAGCCAGAGTAAAGCAGAAACAAAACCCAACAACCTAACCCCAAAATCCAAAAGACAGACTTCTTTTCCCTTTGCACTAATATGTCTAATTTATTTCATAGCTAAACTGAATGTTGAAAATGTGGTAGCAGTGGTTCTTCTTGCTCATGCTCCACTACTGCCTCAGGAAGGTGCGAGGCAGATGTACATTGGTTGAATGGAGAGAATTCTACTTATTTTGTATATTTTATTGCCTGTTTTTATAGGAACAGAAGAGTTTTTGTTTATACAAACGTGCCTTGAGTTTTGCTCTTGCTGCTGCTCTATCAGTTGGAATCCCTTTCTTGTTGCAGTGGCAGCACAATCTGCAGATTAAAGCCTGTGAGGTCTGTTTGGTCCCACTGTGTCCTTGTGAGGAGGAATCAACAGCACTGTGGAATCTTGGTCCAAGATCCAGCTAACAGTTATTGGTAATATCACTTGAGTTTCTTTGTATGGAGCTTTTGCAGATCCACAGGGATAAAAAGGGCAGGTCATTCTTTCTAGGTGTTACTACTGGATTCTTCCCACTGTGCTGATGAAGAATATGCAGCCACTAAAAGAGGATGGCAAAAAACCCAATTATTTTTAAGAAAACCTTCCTCTCATCATAACATTTCCCAATAAAAGTAGAATTATTTCTACTATGAATCCCTTTGGGTCACTGTGAAGTATTACCCTTTGTTTTTTGGAGCTTGTGTGTGTCTCAGGAGGAGAAGAGCAGCATTTCACATGCACTGAGTTTTGTGTGGAGATAAGCTGAGGGTGCAGGTCTCAGGGAATGGAGGAGCTGCAGGGTTGGCACCAGCTGGGTGCACAGAGTGGGCCGGGTTGTGCCATCTCCAGGTGTGTGTTCAGGGACAGCCTGAAGCAGGCAGTGTCCTGCTGTCCCTTGTCACTGCCATAACCAGCGTTGTGGCAGTGGCTTTGCTGCAGCAAGCGAGCCACAGTTTAGCCATAATCCTCAGTTCCATTTTCTTTATTGCAGGGATAATTCCAGCTCTGTCCTTTGAACCCTCTGCCAGACAGGTCTGTGTGGTCCAGCTCAGGGAGACACCAGTGCCTTACTCTGCAAAGCACCAGGTGCTGGTTCAGGCTGTAACTGCCAGGAAAACTCACATCCCTAATGCATCCAAGCCCGGAACAAACGTGCTTTACTGGTAGGAGCTGCCTTGGAGGTGTGTGGGGAGGCTTTTATTGCTGGCTGTGCCTGTCCAGCTCGTTGTGCTGTGCAGGACTGAGTGTTTCAATATAATGGGGAGAATCTGGGAGATGCCTGTGAGGTGAGATCAGCATCTGTGCATTGTTCAGCTTTAGTTATCTGTTATGTTGCATTCTGAATCGTTCAGTGACCCCTGACTCCTCCTGGCAGCCCTGTGTGCTCTTCTCCAGCTGGTGTGACTCTTGTGAGGCTGCTCTGACCTTAACCAACTGGACATTTCAGTCACTCCCCATCACAGACTCCATACCCTGTGTGTTATTTCCCTTTATGTTAATAGGAATATTTTAAAACTGTCATCTTCCAAGCCCCTTGGCTCTCGTTGGCAGGGCTGTGCTACCCTGCCTGCTGTTTGTACTTAGCACATTAAGAGGCTGCTGCTCTCCAAACCCCACGGCTGTGGGAGCCATTTGGACTGTCTTGATGTAAATAAAGTGAAGCTGGCAACAAAACGAATGAGGAAATGCTTTTCTGGTTATTAAATGCAATTTGGTCACAAGAATGTTTCTGTGAAACTTTTCTTCTAGTTTTCTTTCTCCTTACTCTGCATTTCAGAACATGTTCTCAGAGCAGCCACATGCTGGAAGGAGTTTTGTTTTAACATTTTGTTTTTGTTGTACTCTTTAATGCCTATGTTTTGCCATAAATCATCTTTGAGGTGTGTTCAGTGGCTCAGACCTTTTTGCTGGTTTAATACTGGATTTATCTGACTTAAGTTGTCAGTCTTCAGCAGTGGATTATTGCTGCCATATCAGTCTGTATCATTAGTCCCCTATTTGTCAATAAAAAAATGCTTGGGTTATTGCACTTAGAACACTTTTCCCTCTCCACAACCACTCAAAGTAGGTTTGTAGCTTTAATTAACTTTTTTTTCCCTTTTGTTTTATACCCATACCACAGAAAACTAAGCAAAATCCAAGCCAAAGCATGCTTCTCACTGACTCAAATCTGCAATGAGGAGCAAACAGATCAGGTACAATTTCCATAAATTCTCTGCTGTTCCTGTTGTGTGGTACAAAGTGCTGAGTAGAGTGATGGGCAGTCTGTGTGTAAGCTGTGAGTAGAGACTTGCTGTAGTTGCAACACCTCCGAGCTGGTGGCCCTTGAAGGAGGCTTTTCAGTAACCACTGAGTGTTAAAGTTGGAAAAGTCAGGAAAGAAACATATTCAACACAACTTTATGTAAAACACTTTATTGGAGGTTGTGCCAAAAACCTTTGGAAGAAGCAGTATCCAGGTTTTTATACAGAAGCTTCCATGCTGCTTCCAAGCTTAGCAGCTTAATTCTCAGTGCAAATCCAGTCCCCCTCTGTGTTCTTGGGAAGGAAGGAAGGAAAGTCTCTTGTAAGTGCTGGACTCTGTTTTGTTCAGGGGTTTTCAGTGTGTGGAAGTTTTTTATTTTCTTTGTACACAAAATAGGCTTTGCAGTAAAGGTGGGGTAGGATTGTGGCAATTCCTTTTTCCTTTAAGGTTTGCTGTAACTGTTTTCCGTGTCATTACTCCCAATCATGGTGAGGTGAGAGCAAGGCAGGTCCTCGTCCAGTCCGTCCTTGGCTCTGGGTCCCTGTAGCCTGTGCTGTGCTGCTGCCTTCCCAGCTGCTCCTGGGCTGTCTGTGGGGCACCAGAGGGAAACCAGCAGTTTTCCAGGAGCATTATCCCCTCTGGGAAGTGCAGGAGGGAGGTGGTGGCTCCTTGGTGGATGGCGCTGAGAGGTGCTGAGAGCTGGAGCTGCCACTGGATTGTGCTTGGCTTTCACAAGAGCTGTGCCAGGCTGCTGGGCTCCTTCCTCCCAGTCTCTCCAGTCACATTCCCAGTGCTGGTAGTGCTGGTGGGCCCAGTCCAGTGCTGTCTCCTGGAGCAGCTGAGTGCAGCAGCTAATTAGCAGCTGGGTCAGTAATGAGTGGTGGCACAGGAGCTGGGAGAAAGGTGTGTGCAGGACCAAGGCACTTCTCCCTGTGCTGGTCCAGGGACTGGGAATGGCCCCCACCCCTGCTACGCTCATGGGGGGAAGCACGGAGCAGCCTGGGCTTCCAGAGCACCACAGAACTTATGACTAAATACATTAACTGGGACTAAACAACATTCCCAGTCAACATCTGAAAAATAACATGGAGCCCCAGTAATTCCAGGGCTGACTTTTGTTTTTTTGGAGGTCTCTGAAGCGTGGTGAGAAGGCAGAGACCAGAGTAGCCAAAGCTGGAGTTGGGCTGTTCATTCACAGCCATCCTGTGGATGAGCAGAACCACGGTCCTAAAAATGCAAGATGCTCTCTCCATTGTGCATGAATAAATGATGGATGAAATGACTGCTGGATTGTAAATGGAATTTATAATGTTAATGATATAATACAGTCTCTTGCCACAACGGGTCTCCTTTCTTGTCTTTTTAAGCTGCTTGGAAAGGAGCCCAGTGCCTTATTCTTCAGTGCAAATAAATGTAAGCTAAGCAGCCTTGTACATCAAGTATCACCGACATGAGACCTCCTGGCCATATGTACCTGTCTGCTCAGCCCTTGGCTAATTTGCCACCAACTCCCAGGAAAAGCATGATGGAAATGAAGGTGGTTTGAGAGCACATTACATCTGGTATTGGGAAAATGTACAAAACCTGATCTTGTAGCCTGGTGCAGCTGTGCAGCGTTGCCACTGATTTCACTGTCACATGAAGCAGGAACTCCCTTTGCTACAGAGAAACCCCATGAGTTTCCCCTCTATTTTAACCCCTGGGAGTGACACGGAGTGGGGTCAGGGTGGAGCTTTTGGAGCCTGGCATTGTTGCTGGCCAGGAGAAAAGGCAGTCATGTGGTGAAAATGGGTGGGTTTAGGCTTTCCTCACACGTTTCACCCTGCAGTGAAACTTGTTACAACACCTCGAGAATCAAAATGCCAAAGGAGCCTTCAGGAGGGTCTGCAGCTTTTCTCTGCATCTCAAATCAGGGTGTGATATTTTTTTAGCCATTTTCTGTGTTCTCGTGGCCAAACTCTCCAGCTCCCTGCCAGAAGGGCTGAGAAGATGAGGATACAAACCTCTTCAAAACCCAGCTCTGCTCTTATTTCTGAGCAAGAACACTCAGCTCCTCCTTTATACTTTGTTTTACTTACATTTGAGGCTTCCCATGAAAGCCAGTTACAGAGCAGAACAGGGTAGTGAGACCATTTTATTCCCACTAAAAAGTGTTGCTCCTCTTGCTCCTCAGCCTCTGCAGGGCTCCTTACAGATCACTTGCAGATGAGACGTCTGCTGCCTCATCTTTAAAAAAACAAATGACATACCTTGGAAGGGCCAATGGAATTCTTTCCCCCCCTCCTGCTTTCCAGCTCCCAGGAACTGTAGGTTCAACATTTTACCTGGCAAGTGAGCAAATGTGCATCTGGAGGGATTGTGTTGCCTTGGGGCTTTTGGTTATTTAGATTTGTCAGAACTCTCAATAGTTAAAATCAGAGTAGAATTTGAGGTAAACAAGAAAAATCAAAAGCTCTACTTGTGCTGTTTGGAGAGGTCACTTTCTGCAGACAGAAGTGTAATTTAAAAACTTTTTCAAACTAATCAAATGCCGGTGACAGGATGCACATGGAACCTCTTAAAAGAGCATAAGTGGCTTTTCTCAGAGAGAGAAGTACCTTTTGGTTAACCTTTCCACAAGTAAAGCATCAAGCTCATTGGACAGCTTCTCCCATTTGGAAGCATTAACTGATGCACAAATGTTTCTGTTTTAAAGAAGGTGAACTTTGGGATGTGTGGGTACTTGCGGTGATGGTTTCTCTGTGTGATTTCAATAATGCTCTGTTCTCTTTGTGCAGACACCCGTGCTAACAGATGTCTGCACTTGACGGGTCTTCAGTGCTGAAGCTTTCAGAACTTTAAATTGTTTTCTTGAATACCAAGTTTAAGTTTTGTGTGAGAGGTTTTCTTTTCTGCCTTGCAGTGGCTCGCATTGTGTGATCCCAAGTTCTACCTTGGACTATTCTGTGGCTCTAAAACCCCAAAGCCAAGCAGCCAACACCCAGCCCACCGAGAGCAAATCCCCACACCTAGAAAGGTCTAGTGTAGTGTTCAGCAGCCTTCATTCCTGGACTGGCCTGAGCTTTGTTGTTCCCTTCTGAGGTTATTTTCTGCAGGAATGTGGTGCTGCTGCTTGGCACGTTCCTGCAATAAAAGTGTGTATTTGCAGGGCATCTGCTGGGTGCAGAGTTTGTCTGGCTTTATGAAGTAGTAAATTTTCTGTTGCTTAATCTAATATTCTAGAGAGAAACAGTAGTGCAGGGAAAGGGGAATGTTGCTTCACCCTCCAGAAGTGCCATTAGAGATCTTGATCTTGTTACAGTCTTTGCTATTACTTGTAAGAACAGTAACATACGAGGATTTAAGGTCTGTAGCAGTCAGAAAGCACAAAGAAAAGAGTGAGTGTCGATACCAACAGAGAGCAAGTGACTGTGCTGAAGCCAGGGAGGCAATGCTGGGGCCAGCCCGCTGCCTCAAGGATCAAATCGAGGTGAGTTGAACCCTCTTTTATTTTATGGTGGATTAACTAAGCCCTGTGCTCTGCCTCTGTGATGTTAAATCCTGCCCAGAATGTGTGCTGCTCTTTGAAGTGACAATGTCCATCCTGCACCTTCACTCGTGGTCTTCTCCTTCACCCGTGGTTTTCTCTCCACAAGCTCGCTGTCCCCTCCCCATGGGGGTGGCTGGGTTTTGGTGGCACTGGCTGAGCGCTCAGTATCCAGAGTTAGGGCTGCAAGATGCTGCAGGTTCTTGCCCTTTTGAAACAAGGGCTGCTCCCAGCACAGGGGCCCTGAGCAGGGTGGGCTGCAGGGACAGGGCCACGGAGAGAAGGTGTTGGAACAGAGCAGATGTTGACAGAGAAGCCCTCAGAGAAGAGCTCCACTCAGGCAAGGACACCAGACCTGGAAATGCCAGTGGAGGCTGAAGCCTGGATCGTGTGGGGCTCCTGGGCTGGCCCAGGGAGTGTCGTGGAGCTGGGGCTGGGACCAAGGCTGCTCAAAGACACCAGCCCAGAACGGAACAAGCTGGAGATGGGGGTGTCCCCCATCTTCTAATCCTGCACTCAGTCATTTCCTGGCTTGGTGAGTATTTGCATATGACAACATTAAAGCTCTTGTGTTCCTGACATTCCCGTTGATCTGAGTTACCTCTTTTCTTGTCTCTGGTTTCTCCTGCCTTCATTTATGTGCTTGACTGTAAATGCCTCCTCAGACAGGAGCACATTGATGAGCCTTAATGAGTTCATATAATCCCTGTGAGCTCTGTATTGCTGCTTAAAAATACTGCCTGTGGCTGCTTAAAAATACAGCATTTTCTGCAAAGGTGCATCATGGCACTGGCTGGAGGTGTGGGGGGCTGCAGTGGGGTTGGGACACCTGAGGTCCCCCTGGAGAAGCATCCCTGCACTAGCCAGCCTTTTCCTGCTGCAGGCTCATTTGGAAATGGCCTTTTCACACAAGACCAGTGCTTAATATATCACTCAGACTTTGCTCATTGTCTACAGTTAGTAGCCTAACCTAGGCTCAGCAAAGTAATTAGGAGAAATAATTAACAGCTCTCAGTGATGAAGGAACCTCTCTCTCCCTCCCCTCTCCCTCACCATGTGGTGCACCTTGGTAGTGACTCAGAAAACACAAGAGGACATTATGAATCAAAAAATAAGTCTTTACCTGTAATTAAATGTGCACACAAAAAGGAAAACGTGGTGATCAAGCAGCCATTAATAGTTGCTTTACTGGAGGAGGATACACCAGAATCAAACGCTCATGGCAAAATGTCCCTTTAGGTCGTGGTTCTGTTATAACATTTAATCCAAACAAAAATAAGTCTCTACCGAAAGAAGTATTTGACCCGTACACCATACGGACATGTGTGGATAAGACACTGCACTCCTCACGTTCCAGCAGCCTCACGGCCCCTGTGTTTTCCGTAAGTGCAAGAAAACAAAACCCAGCCATGAAAATACAAAATCAATGCAGCAACTACAGTCGTAGGCAACAGTATGTGCGTGGCCAGGCCAGGCCCATGGTGGGATGTGGGACTATGCAGCAGGGATGGACCAGAGTCCCCTCTCCCCCCTCCCCGTGCCCTGCCTGGTGTGTCGTGGGGCTCTAGAGTCGTCATGACAGGCTCTTCCAAAACAGGACGCTAAGAGGAGGGAAAATAAAAAGAACACCCCAGCCTATACCAAAGTAAATAAAGTAATAATAAAAAAAA
>WEIT01042210.1:0-11328 GCA_013389985.1 Dryoscopus gambensis | reverse complement strand
GACACAATCCTGTGTGATGTCCTTTAGGATGACCATGTTTGGGGAAGGAGATTGGACCAGATGACCCACTGTGATCCCTTCCAACCTTAACTGTTCTACAATTCACCTCAGTTCTTTTCCTATTTACATTTCCTACTTATATTTAACTGTGTGAACGTAACCACACTGCTTTAAAGAAATAATACTGTTTTCAATGTTTTCTCATTTTTGCTCTCGTTTGTCTAGTGACAGGTTTATAACAGGAGTGATATACTCAGCCTGAGTTGCTTGCTGTAGGCATGCTTTTCTTAAAGCACATTTTTTGTTCACACTTACTTTGTTTAGCAAGTGGGAGCTAAATTGGAAAAAACATACATCTTTCTCAGCTCACGTTTTTTGTGTATTTTTTGTACTTTGCATTTCTCTGCTGGGAATTAAGGCAGATCCGGGAATCTGACTGCTCCTCCTGGCACGAGTTAGGATACACTACTGTTGTTGCTCCTGTCACTTATCTTGCTATAGACTGTCACTTATCTTGCTGCTTCAGTTCCTCTGAGGGAAAATGATAAGACTTGCTTTACTCCCTAAATACTTCCTCCTTCTTGTATTTGTTTATTGTGGCTCTTTTTTCTTCTTTGCCAAGCAAAGATGTGCTATGCCATCCCTCTGTCATCTGTGTTTTTTCCATGATCTCTTTCTTAGACGAGTTTTTAAGTTTCGAGTCTGTTTTTCCTAATTCCCTGAAGCATTTCAACTACACATTTTTCAGAATGAGAGATGTTAATTTATTGAGAAAGCTGGTTTCAAGTGAAGGTCTGAAGGACATACGTAACGTCTCCCTTTGCTGAATGGATATACAGAAATAATCTTTCAAAAACTTACAAGCTGTTATTTCTGTATGTGATTGTGTATGTATTTTCACTTTCTCTTGGCAAAAACTGAGAATGTGTCCTTTTCTCTGCCTTGTACAGGTAGGTTGTTTTCATTTGTATGTATACATCTGAAGTGTATTAAATAGCACTTATAAAATATGTGGTCAGTATTTTTTCCAACACTCAGGTAAAAGAAGAAATTGTGTGGAAGAGATTTGATGTGTATGTTTTGCAGAATTACTTAAGGGTGTTTATATGTGTTAGTGTAGACATATGCCTAAATAAGTAAGTGGTACTTTTTACTTTTTAGCATTTTCATGAAACACTTGGAATTCAACCTGGAGAATCACGTTTATTTCTAAATGGCCTTCATATTGACCTGGATTTTCATGATCCCTTTAGGTAAGATGGTACATTCTGTTTGAAGGTCACAGAACTACTAATAATACTGGAGAGTTGTGGTCATGGTCCTAATCTCATCTGTTGTATTTTAGGGGCAAGAAAGTGTTCCAATAGGAGGAGTACTGATTTACAGTGGTTTTGCTTAGAGTATGGACATTGTATAAGTAGTTGAGAATAGCCTTTCCTCTTGAATATGTTTTCTAATTTGCTTATAATTTTACGACTCACCATGTAAAATTAATTTGGAAATGGAAGGAATCTAATGTGTGCTTGTAAAAAGGTGTAAAAAGCACTTTATAAAAAAGAAAGTTAATGCTTTCATATTCCTGTTACTTAAAAATCAGGAAAATATAGACATGAAGGTGGTGGCAAAATCTTGTCAGCTGTGTTCTGCTGTGGAGTACTTCAGGTGGTTTTTCATTCTCAAATTTGAACTTTCAGATTGCAGCAGATGTTCCAGAATCCTGTTGGGTCTTCTGGGAGGTTTTAGGGTGTGGCTGTGTGTTTCGTCTGTGCTGTTTCCTGAGTTCTGCCATGATACAGGCTTAGAGTTCGTGTGTGTCTCCATCACTTGCTGCTTGCTTCTCCAATCGCTTGCAAAGCTGCTTCTTAGGGTACCCCAGCTTGAATTTCTGCCTCAGGCAGGACAGTGCAGCAAGAAACCTTTCACTCTGCTGTCCTGCCACTTCTTACTAAAGATGGATAAAATTGCTTCATACAGAATAGATCTGAATGAATAAAAGAATTGTATAATCTTTTGTAATTATGTTTTGAAATAAGTTGGATATGTACACTTACAGTGTTATTAACTGATGTTGTTTTAAACATTAGGCTGTAGGAGAATATAAAGAGAAAAATATTTCTAAGACTGTTACCATGAAGATTGTTTTTAGTTTTAAAATTTATTTTTATGTCATGAAAAGAATTCTGTGTAGACATTATGTATTTTATCTTCCTGAAAAAGTATATTAGAAACTCTTAAACTGGAAGGAAAAGTGATGCATGGCCTTCATGAACTTGGCATCAAAGGGGAGATCCTGAGTAAATTTATGAGGTTGCATATACATCCTACAGATAATAATTATGCGCTAGATATTCGTCAATCTTCGATAATAGTAAGTAACTAAACAGTTATTTATTTAGAGATTACATCTTTGATAATTCTCTGTATGAGACAGTTTATCTTTTTTTGTACTCCAGTTGAAACACTAGGCATAAGGCCATATATCAATTAACAGTTTAAAATATTTTCAAGGGTAATATCCCTTCAATATATTTTAGGAGTAATTTTCTCTAGGTTCTACCATATTAAAAGTTTAAGATCTAGGGTGTTTAAAAGGAAAGAAGATTATATCTAGAGTAGTTGCATACTCCAAATTATAGAATTTGTCTTTTACAGCAATTAATATAGCTGCATAATACTACATAATATCTTCATATTATGCAGGACTTCTAAGTGTACTTTACAAGTATGATAAGTGAATTGTGGGCCACTTAAATATTTTTTCTACCTGTTCAATGACTGTGCTGTTTACCCTTCTTCAGAATTTATACAGGTTTCATTACAAAGGTTGCATGCCAGGGGAAAAGGCACTAAAGTATTTTTTTTTTCACTTGAAAGAGCCACATTTCACTCTTCTGTTTGCCAAGGCTTGCACAGAAGGGACTAGAAGAACAAATAGGCCACGTGTTAATTGGCTGTTTTGATCTATCCAAAGTTCTGTTGCTGCAGGTTGACGATAAATACTGTACTTGGATTACAGGATGGTTATTCTGTGTCACACACATCTGTGTGATACACTGTTATGATGTTTCCGTTGTGAAAGTAATTTCCACACTTCGAAAAAAAATTATTTTATTCACATCCTTATACACAGGACAAATGGTGCTTTTTCCTTTTCCATCCAGTATTAGTTTTATTGTATACTGCAGATAAAACCAGTTCGATTGAAAAGAAAAAGATAAAATTTAGAAGCTGTTTTATTTTATTATTTATCAAAAAAAGGGAGACATTTTATAATATTGTTATGCCCACGTATTTTTCTCAGTGTTTGATACGTCTTTTCTAAATGGCTGCCTTTTTTCTTTTAGTGGATTAATAATATAGAACAAGATCACAGCTATAGCACATGGCCTGCAAGCTATCAGGAACTGCTAAAACCCACATTTCCTGGATTTTTACAGGAGATTAGACGCAATTTATATAATTTGGTAAGTTTGGGGAACTTCATTTTTTTGGATAGTGTATAAACTAATATGTGGGCAGACAGTTTATTAAAAAATACACATGCTGAATTTATTGTTAAGATAAGTTTTCTTTGTGGATCTGCAAACAGTAGTGAATATTGCTTTATCTAGTGAGTCGTATGTGGTTATATAGTTTGATTTGCAGATGGATTTGGGCAGAGTTTTGTCAAGAGCTTTTATGTTCCTTTCCATGGTACGCGTAGAAAATTCACTACTATCAAAGAATGATAAAAAAGCTGTCCATGGTTTAGAGATGGTGAACCAAGGTAGAAAAATATTTAAGTTGTAAAGCATACTAATTATGAATGTCTTGTAGCTTATTTTTTCCTCTGTAAATAGGATTCTATATCACTCAGTAAGATAAGGAAGCAGCTACTGCTGATTTAAATTAAAATTACAAAAGGTAATCTTATGAACCATAGAATCCTAAAATGGTTTGGGTTGTAAAGGATCATTAAAGGTTACCTAGTCCAGTGCTCCTGCAATGACCAGGGACCAAAACTTCATCCAGCCTGTACTTTAACAATTTAAATGCAGGTCCAGGACCAGCCAGTTCCTCTGTGACACCTTTGGTGTCTCACCACCCTCATTTCTTCACATTCAGTCTAAATCTGCCTTCTTTTAATTTAAAACTGCTACCTCTGGTTCTGTCACTACACTGTCTCTACGACAGGTAAAAAACCTCTCTCCTTGTTTGTAAATCTCCCTATATTCATAGGAGAGGTGCTCCAGCTCTCTGTTTTTGTGATCTTCCTTTGGACCCATTCAAGGTCCATGTCTTTCCTGTGCTGAGATCCCCAGAGCTGGATGCAGCACTCTAGGTGGGGTCTCACCATGGCACAGGGACAGAATCCCCTCCCTCACCCTGCTGGCCATGCTGCTTTGCGTGCAGCCCAGGATATGTTTGGTTTCTGGGCTGTGAGCGCACACTGCCAGCTCATGTTCAGCCTGTCATCCACCAGCACCCCCCAGGTCCTTCTTGGCAGGGCTGCTCTCGATCTGTTCGTCTCTCAGCCTGTATTGATGTCTTGGTTTGAGACAAATTCGGAGGAAGAACATCCAAAATGAACATCCCTCTGTTAGAAGGCAGATTTCAGCAGCCCCTCCCCCACCAGGTTCGGAAAGAAATTCCTTGGAGAAAAGTGGAAAAAAACCTATTTATTTAACAAGCAAAGTGCACACAGGCATAGAAAAAACAATCAATAATGTTAAATAATAAATNAGCCTGTCATCCACCAGCACCCCCCAGGTCCTTCTTGGCAGGGCTGCTCTCGATCTGTTCGTCTCTCAGCCTGTATTGATGTCTTGGTTTGAGACAAATTCGGAGGAAGAACATCCAAAATGAACATCCCTCTGTTAGAAGGCAGATTTCAGCAGCCCCTCCCCCACCAGGTTCGGAAAGAAATTCCTTGGAGAAAAGTGGAAAAAAACCTATTTATTTAACAAGCAAAGTGCACACAGGCATAGAAAAAACAATCAATAATGTTAAATAATAAATCCTCTCGCTGTGGAGAGGAAACCTGGGTAAATTTCAGAGTCCTTTCTGTGGGAGTGGCTCTCTCCTCTCCAGAGTTGGGGTTCAGTGTGGGCCCCTCCAAGCCGCGGTGTAGGGCCTCCCCGTGATGATGTTCCGGACCAGAGCAGAACGGTCCCAAGAAAAGTTCTTGCTAAAGGAGGCAAGCAGCTCAGCTAGCAGGCTAGCTAAAAAGCAAAGAGTTTTAACTCTCGGTCTCTCTCCCAAGAAAAGGAGCTGAGAGTTAGGTAAAAGCAGGAGGGTGCTTCCTTCGCTTCGCCGCAGGAACGCAGGGAAGTGTGTGTCCTTGAGCACCAGCGNGTGGCTCTCTCCTCTCCAGAGTTGGGGTTCAGTGTGGGCCCCTCCAAGCCGCGGTGTAGGGCCTCCCCGTGATGAGCATCCGGACCAGAGCAGAACAGTCCCAAGAAAAGTTCTTGCTAAAGGAGGCAAGCAGCTCAGCTAGCAGGCTAGCTAAAAAGCAAAGAGTTTTAACTCTCGGTCTCTCTCCCAAGAAAAGGAGCTGAGAGTTAGGTAAAAGCAGGAGGGTGCTTCCTTCGCTTCGCCGCAGGAACGCAGGGAAGTGTGTGTCCTTGAGCACCAGCGGCTCTGAAAAATTCACCTGGCTTCTCTCCCCCCTCTCCTGAGAAACAGCTTAAAGACACAAAGGCACAGGATTCATGTCTGGCCTAAAGCAGGCAATAGGGGATACTGCACCATAAAGTCACCCCAAGACAATTGATGAACTGGGAGTTACCCAAGCCTGGATGCAGCACTCTGGACTTGGCCTTGTTGAAACTCATGAGGTTCCCATGGACCCACTTCCCTGAGCTTATCCAGGTCCCTCTGGATGGCTTCCCATCCTTCAGGTGTGTCTGCTGCACCACTCAGCTTGGTGTTGTCTGCAAAGCTGCTGAGGATGCACTTGATCCCTTTGTCTTGGATGTAGTTGCTTGAAGTGATGCGAAGTTTGTGTATAAAAAGACAACGAAAATATAAGCAATAAGTAATAAAAAAAAAAGTATGTTTATAATGAAGCATAAGATGTGTAATATGAAGTAGATTGCATTATGTATTCAAGGTTAAATATAAGAGCTATATTACAGAAATCTACAACACACCATTTAACTATAATCTGAAGGGGGTTGTTCAAAATTTTAAACGTTATTCTGTGTCATTTCAGCTACTCTAGCAAATATGATAAATTATAAGGAGAGTTTGCAGTGCAGAGTTGAATAAATGAGGTACAGATGTCACAATCAAATCTATATAAGGATAATTCACCTATGGAAACGCATCCCAGTTTTAGATTCTATGTATGCCTGAAAGATCTGATTTTATACTCCAAGCTGCACTAAGTGAAAGAGTAGCTACAAAGATATGTAAGACAGGAAGGAAGAATTCTTTCCCAAAGCTCCATTTTTACTTAAAGTTTTTAGCCAAAATACTCTGTTTATTTATTTTTGTTTGGTTTTCACAACAGAAGAGAGTTTGTTAGAAGAAGTAACAGAAAAATCAGCATTATATCTTTCTAAAATAAATATAGAGTTCATTAATAAAAACAAAGTAATGGCACAGAGCCTTTCAGAGGAGAAAAGCGGGATCACTTGGTTTGAAGTTCAGTAAATGGTTAAATCCTATTTTCACCATTTGGTCCAAATGCATTAATTCAGATGTTATTTTCATTTATACTCTTAATGTTGTCTTACAATGAATGCTCTAAAAAATTGAAACCAGCTGGGGCATACAGCTCCTTTGGAAATTAATGTTCTTGTCTTAGATTTTATGTCTGAAGAAAAAATAAAAACAGACATAAAGAATAAATGTTGGATGCCTGATATGTTTTCTCTTCTTAGGTACTTTTTGTTGACCCTGTCCAAGAAGATACTGGTGATTATATGAAGCTGGCAGAGTTATTCTATCATCATGATGTACCACTTAGGTAAGAAATAATAAAAGTCTTGGGGAAAAATGTTTAAATAAGGATGCTTTCCAGTTTTCTTCTTCATCTTCTATTCTACTAGACAAGGATGTGAATTCAAATTAAGGCCAATGCAGAAACATTCTAATAAGGCACACAGGTTACCCATTTGTGTCAAGCTTACTCAGGTATTAAGTATTCTTAAGCAAATAGATTGCAAGGGACAGCATACCTGAATATGTGTAAAATGAACTGCAAAAGTCTGATAAAAATTTATCTTCTTGAATAGTCCCACTGGATGCCCTTGTGAAGTTCCATTCTAATCAAAATATTCTGTAAGTAAAACATGCTTTCAAGGAATTTTTAAAATTCAATTCTTTCTATTGTGGTTGCTTTTTCTAATGTTCTTTTGATATACACGCTTAAAGACCAAAGTGAGATTATCCTCATCGAGTCTTGAATTTCTAAAAGGAAGTTTCCTGAGTCTGAACTAGTCATTATTTGAGACAGAGACACTTTTGAGGAACAGTCTGGTTGATCTGAGATACCTAGTTGTAAGAAAAAATTATTTGCTCTCAGAAATGCCTGTTTATTTCCACAGTTTATAAAAGAAGGATATCCAAAGTTCAGCAAGAGGAATTGCATGTTAAATATTTAAAATCGTCCTGTGAAATGGCTTTTTGTATCGTCAATAAATTACAGCTGTTTCATTTTCCTTTAAAATTTTACTAGTTCTGATCTTCTTTTTTTCAGAATTTTTTAATCATTCAATTACAAAAATGCAATGGAAGACAGATTGCAGTGTTCTGTGTGTTTTCACAGAAAGGTTTGGTTGGGAAGCGACCATAAAGATAGTATGGCCTACTCTCAGTGCAGACTTTTTACATGAAAATGGTATCAAAGCACCACCTCCAATAGGCCTTTTTACCCCTCCAGCCTCATATTTCTTTGGGGTTTCTGTCAATTAATGGAAATTTAGTGATTAGTAGTAGATGTGTTTAAAGCTGGTGTGAATGGAAAATGAATGGCAATGTCAGGGTAGTGGAAGCCCCAGAAGGTTAAAAAGGCAAGAGAAGGGCTAGTAGGAATGGCACACGTTGATGATGGGACATCAGTACCCCAGCATGTCTTCATGCATCTACTCAAGATATCCCTTTCAGGAAAAATAAGAGACAGTCAATGCCCAGACGAAAACAAAGAGTGAAGCCATTAGGAGATGATGGCAGGAATGTAAAGAATCAAAACCTTCATACAGTTAAGGAGAGAAAGTAGTGTGATTAAACCCTATTAACTCACAGAAATCTTAAGTATTGTCAGCTTTAGAAGACATATGTGAAGTCAGTACATAGTAACCTAAGCGTACTGGAGAGCTGATGAAAGATGCATGGCTGGTATCCTGTGTCACCAGACACGGTCACGGGAACACCACCCTGGTGCAGCGTTTTCATCTCTACATGCTGAGCAGATCACTTGAATGCAAACATTTTGTTCCTCTATGCTTGTGTTAGAATATGTGTGAAGCAGATATTGTGTTAAAATGTATGATCTCTTTTTATTTTTTTGTAGACTTGGAATTGTTTTCATTTTAAGTACAAAAGAAGAAGTTGATGGAAATGAAGATGCTGGAGTAGCTCTTTGGAGAGCTTTTAATTACATTGCAGAGGAATCTGACATCTCTCAGGCCTTTTTGTCGATAATTAATGTTAGTTCTTCCACAAGAAATCAGCTATTTACTTCTGTTTCATAATTTATTAATTTTTTTATATAGTTAGGATCTTGCTACATTGTGGTAACATGAGACATATGCATTAACTTTATGCAGAAGTGAAGTTTTAAAAACATGTATAGCATTAATATACTATAGAATTATTTGCAGAAATAGTTTCCTCTTCCAGAAACCAACTTGCTCTTGTAATTTTGCCTATTGACAGGCTTTCTTCAATAATATAAAAAAGTAGATGGATGCCTTGCAGCTTTTAATATTTTCCTATGAAAAATTATTCCATATTATTTGTGTTAATGTAAGGGCCTGTCTTTGTGTCCTGTGTCTTTTGGAGTACAGGGATTTTAATGTCACTTTGGCAGTCCTATAAGCTTTGAAAAACCCTCTCTTTTTGTCCAGTGTAGGAAGTGAAACAGTAAGACAGTTTTTTGTTGTTTTGGTTTTTTTTTTTGTCATGCTTGAGCTGTCCGTGGGTCCAGAAATCAGAAATATTCCACGCTTGCAGCTTAATGAGACTGGTTGTCTTTGTGAGAGAATGCAGATTCTCATAAGACAGGAATTTCAGAGATGAGAGATGAATGGAAGAGAAATAAAGTGAGGCATCTATGTAAAGGCTCTGCGGGTAAAAGTTATATCAGAGAATATGGTATTTATGCATAACAATTTTTCTTCCATTTGTTTTCTGTTTTTATGCTTAGTGCCTAAAAAATGTCATGGTGTCATGGACAAACTTATAGAAGCTAAGATGAAAGGAATAGAAGTAACTAGGAATACCTTGGAAGAGAAATCCACAAATGTTAGGGAGCTGACATGCATGAGTGACGATTATCCATGACTAGATAAAAAAAAAATTTACAGTGTGCTTTTTAAAATGTTGTGTTTCCCTCTTTACTTTGTTCCATAATATAAAAAGGAGGGGGTGATAAATATAATTGAAGGATGACAGAAANGAGGAAAATATGGTTCCTTATTTGAAGAGAAATGGATTGAATAATTTTCTCTTCAAATTTTATGTATGATGAAAGTAATAAAATATTATTCTATGAAATAAGATTGGTAAGGAAAAATTAGCACTGTACACAAAAGTGTTACTGACTAGTTTAGGCTTGGATTAATATGAATTCAGGTAACTACCCATGTTAGGTAGTTTATAGAGAGAATTTAGATTGCTTCTCTAATTTCTAATTAGTGGAGAGAAATAACCTTTCACATTCAGCTCACACAGGTGTATTTCCTTTGCTGCTTCAGATTTAGACTAAAGGTATAATAATCAATCAGCACAGTGCTCTGATAAAAATTGTGCATATGTGCAATAGTGATAATTACTAAAGCAGTATAAAAACTGCAATATAGTAATAAAGGCAATATAAAATTATACCAGTATAAAATTTTCTAGAGCACTATAAAAAGATTATACTTATTTATTGTTTATTTACTTCTATTAATTTCATCAAGTTATGTTTGACAACTTACTACATTTTAAAATTTCTTTCTGTTACAATTTTTACAGATGTACCATGAAGTGAAAGATGGAAGTGTTCTGACAGTAAATGATGTGAAAGTTGTTCTTAGAAGTGAGTACCCCCATGCTGATGTTCAGAGTGTCCTGGGTGTTCATTCTGAATACGATGAAGGGAGGAAGGTATGTTGAGAGCTATGCAGAGTAAGAAATAGCGCAGTGTAAAACTCAATGCATTTACTAAGCTGAAGGATTGCTAAATGTTAAAGCAAGTAAATACAGCATCTTTGAGTCAAATTTTTCTTCAGCTACCATTCAGCCACTAATGGAAATGTTGTAAGGGTTTCTGCATTACTACTCTCACTATGAAAATTTGCTCTTGACTGCTGCTTTCAGGAGCCATAAGTATTCTTTTAGTAGGCATGTCAGGGGGTCTCTCTTGAATTCTGCTTTCTTATCAAATAAAACTTGACTTACAAACATAAAAACTTTTGAGATTTTTTTAGAGTTCTTTCTTTGGTAAAAGCAGCTTTGACTGTCTCAGAATTCTTCTCCAATGTGTTATTTCCTTCATTTTTATTTTTATTTGCTAAGAAAGTTGAGCAAAATAAAAGAATATTTCTCAGCAAGATGATAAAGCAAAAGTTCACAACAATGTATATGGATCTATAATTTCTTTTGTCATTCTGTGTGACGAATGAGTCCCATCTGTCCTGTTTGGTTTCCAAATGCTTTCTGTTTTGTCCCTGCTACTCATGACAAGGTGTGGCAGCGAAGAGTGCTTGGAGATTAGAGTTCATCCTCTCTTGATATTAGTTTCATTTTTTTATTACAGTCAGCCGCAGTCTGTTTAATCCTGTGATATTTCTGATTTGATCAGGCAGGAGCAACCTTTTATAAAAAGAGTGGCCTGGGCCCGCTACCTCAAGCGCTGTTTAATGGCGTGCCCTTTACCAGAGAGGAGATGGATGCAGCAGAGTTGGAGACACTTATTCTTCAGAGGATTTTTGATGCCACCGGCTTCTTCCAGCGGGCGGTGTTCATGGTATGTTTAACATTTCTGAACGAGCGCAGGATGAAATATTTGACAGTGAATTGTTTCAGTCATGTTTATATATTAAGTTTTTTTATAATGAGATGGCTTGAAATTAGAAATATCACACCTGCAATTACATTGTTACATTAATTTGTGGTCATGGTTTTGAAACAGTATAT
>WEIT01042191.1:5059-46493 GCA_013389985.1 Dryoscopus gambensis | reverse complement strand
GCTCCAAGCGCCTGCCGCGCGGGGTGCCCGCCCCGAGGCTGGGGCGTCCCCGGAGAGGTGACACGCAGGTACCGGCACGCGCGCAGCCGGGGCTGGCCTGCGCGAACGGAGATAAAGGGAAAATACATCCATTGCCCCTAGCTGTGTGTCTTGCCCAGCGCACCTGGCACACGCCAGCTTGGCGCAGGGGCTGGCGCAGCCTGCAGCGCTCGGTCTCAGTGCTGGGGCACCACCGTCCCCTCAAACGGTCCTGCGAGAACAAGGAATGGTCAAACATGGGTGAGAAGTGTTCGCCGCCCCCACCTGGAAGACAACTACTCTTACTTCGTGTTTCTTAGAAGATTGGAAAGTAATTTACATCTGTGAAGGTATCCTCCATCATTCCAGACAACATAAATATTGTTTAGGGCTTGTTTATACATGTTTTTCAGGAGGAGCTATTCCTGACTAATTTCATTACTAATTTCCAGAATAAGGCTGAGCTGTTCCGGTTTAGTTTAACACTGTGAGTTTTAATTAAAGAGGAAAATAGGGCACACCTATTCTGGAAGAGGGATGTTTACAGAATTGTTGTTGAATAACTTCTGTGTAGATGAGCCAAGAATTAACAGACACCTAACCTGGCTTCCCATTTCCCTCTGGGGTGATGTACAAGTTGCTTGCTTAGCAGATACTATTGCTTTAGAAAGCCACAGAGAATATAAGATGGCAGTTGTGACATACTCTCTGCTTTGATTTGCCTGACATTTTTAGGGGACGTTTTGTTGGCTGTCCTTGTGGTATTTTCTCTGAACATGGGAAGACATTGTATGTGACTGACATTTAGCAGAACAGCATGAGTTCTCAGCTTGTTCCAACAACTGTGGTGAGCTCCATGTGCTGTGACCATGCTCTTGCCCCAGGAGCACAGACTAGCTGGGTAATAAATTGCCATCTGAGATTCCTATTGCAATGGTAATATGAGAATATGAAACATAGCTAGGGCTCGAGCAAGGGTGTCTTATATATGCCCAGAAAAATCCTGAAGCCCATGACAAGTAAGCAGAAATCTCCCCATCTGGTAGGCATACTTCATGAAGCACCAAGTGTACAGAAGAATCCGGACAGAAAAAAACTCTACATCTTCATCGTCACTGCCGGGAAGCGCTGCCCAGCGGCGCTTGGTGCTTGGACACGGAAGGAGAAGCAGCATGTGAGGAATGCAGCATGGCCAGTATTGCTTACACATTGTGGGCCCCAGCTTCATGAGGTGTGGAGGACCAGTTTGGATCCGTTCTTCTGTGACTGCAGGCTGTTTGCATGAGTCATCTGGATTTGTCTTGATAGGCTGGAATAACAGAGACGCTGGATCTCTCCATTTGCTCCCCCATTAATCACAGGACAAGACTTCAGCTCTGATTTTTTAACCAGAAAGTATCATTGTTGCTGCTGCTTATATAAGGACATCCAGTGTCACAACTCCAGCATGATTGTATTAATGTATTAATTCTGAAAGCTGTATAGGAGTTCTTCTTTTTTAACAGTTTTCCTTTGCTTCTAGTTTTCAATTATAATATGGCATCCAGGCTACATAAAGCTCTTTCATTTTCTCTTGCAGAGGGTCTTGATTATTCATCTGTAAAATGTGTCTAGTCTTCCTTTCCAAGGTAGAATCCCCATTTCAGATCATTTATTCTTTAGGAGTATTCAGATGAGCTTTCATAAGACAAAGTTCAGTACCACAGCCAAATACCACGTATCATGTCACTTCTGCAAGTGATTATACAGCCAAGATTCAGATCACAGGTATAAGACCTCATGACTACTCTGTCGTCATGTGGTGAAATCTTAACCCCATAACTTGTTTCAGGAGCAAAATCCTTATCCTGTGAGGGAGGGAAAGGAAGAGAGAGAGAAATCACCAAACACTGTCTTTGTTCTTTGATAATGGTAACAAACTAGAGATATTCTGTGTTTCAGATTTGTGTTAGTAGTAAAGGTTGTATAAGCATTCCTTATGACTTAAATCTGTCCTTTAAATCCATCCACACAGGTGGTCTTTCAGGTTTTTCTCACACTCCTTTGTCACAGAGGGATTTCTTTTTCATGGGATCTGAGTCCTATTAGATTCCTTTTTCTCATTTAACAGTAGGAGGAGAATATGAAGATCCCATCTTTGAATGAAAAGGACACAGTTGTTGGATTCTGGGAAAATTCTAACACACTTGACCTCTTGCATCACTAATCCTGAGTAGCATTGTTAGTCATTTCATCCCCTGGTAGAATAGAAGCCCAGCACGATACATTGGAAGCTCTGATCTTCCAAAGAGCAGTCACTTCTGATTACTGATTTTGAAGACAAGCTCTGTGAGAGCTGGGGGAGAGAGATTTTTTTTCAAGTCTGGAATAAGTTAGTACCCACCTCTTTGCCTCAGATGAGCAATTCTTTTCCATTTTAGCTGAGACGTGACAATTCTTTTAAGCACACAGCAGCTCTGGAAAGTAGCAGCATCCAGCTGAAGTGGAAGGAGGAATAAATGCCCATACAATGAGAAGCCAGTAATTTTAAGCCAGACTTTCATAAAGACACGCGGACTGAGAGATTTCAAACTGTGTCATAGGTCCCATGAAAAATTAACAATCAAGTTACCTTAACTCTATTTCAAGCAGCAAGGTGAGGATTATTTGATAGAAATGTAGCCATACTTTTGCCCACTGACTCAACCAATTAAGATACAGTTTTAAAGTAGTGATTGCAAGAGATAGCATTTAAAATTTTAATCATTATTATTAGACTGTTCTAGCTACAGGGAGTCTATCCTTCCTGCATTAGCCTCTGGAAGTTCTGGCTTCACATGTAATAAATATAAGTTTGACAGTATCTTGGAAGTAAGGGGGAATTAGGGAGGACCCTTAAGTACTATGATGGCTGTATGGAAAACATGCTACAAGGTTAGTCTGGATATTGGTGCTGCCTTAACTGATGACTTTCCTGATTTTTCTTTTAAGAGAGACGTGTGATTGTTTTGGTTTACTTCGCTTCAGTATAAAAATTACTAGGGATGCTCAGCATCTGTGTATTTAGGTCTGTTGCCTAGGCTATAGCTTCTACAGCATCATTGTCTACAAGATTAAAACCACTGCATACTAGTCTATGTTTGTGGTGTGTCTTGAGGAGATGCTCTGTAGTGAAATCAATGTTCGGTTACAGCTCACAGTCACAACACTGAAACGAGCACCTAAAACTTTGAAAAGAACTAGATTCTTCTACATTTGACTAAAATAGATTTGATACCAAGTGTCGTATACTGGCCTTGGATAGGCAATATAATCTATTAATACTCCACATTGTTTCCATCATATCTGAGAGAAGAAATTAACCCCAGTGTAGAGCGCCTATACAAAGGACCACGTAGCAATTTAGATCACCATCAAGGGACACTGTCTGAGAATTTTTTTGACAAAAGTTTTCCCACTCTTATTCTACCTCAGTACACTAGAGGAAGATAGATAAAGGGCCGCTAAGTCCTGTAAGCCTAGCAAGTAACAATTCTTTGTATCACTGAAATGCTGTCTGGCTATGTTTGCAAAGAGGGGGAAACTTCAGATGGCAAAACACAGACGCATAATCCATCACTAAATGTATCCTCACACTTTCCTCACAGTGGTCTTCATGGATCCACTGTGGGCACTTAACCCGTTGATCATCAGCCTCCCTAGAGCTTTGCATGTTTTTCCCGGCATACAGCTGTTGGGCTTTTGGCTTGGCTAATCATGCAGGTTCTGGATTTGGTCCTGAAGCTTTTAGCAAAATTTATACACACTGTTAATGATACTGTGCCTGGTTTAGAAAACAAAGCTAAATAGATAATTCTACAGAGATTCATGGAACGAATGATATCAAAATGAATTGTGTTGCAATAAAGTGCAAGCAATGGCGTATGGAATACAGGAGAGGGAAAAGTTAGCTACAAATTCCAAGATGCTGAATCAATATGGAAAACAGTAACAACTGGTGCCATGAACAGTTATACCGAGCTTGACTGACATTTGAAAAGTCAACAAATAGTAAAAGAGAAGAACACAAGTCAGAGAAAATAACCTTGAGCCCTGGAAATAGTTTATCCCGTGCCAAAACCGGCCTGCTTATAACAAGTTTCAATATAAAAGAAGCATAACTGTGGTCATCTAAGGCTGCAAATTAATATTTGCATTCAGATTAAGCCTCTGGTGCAAAACTGATCCACAAGTCATGCCTGTAATCCCGCACAGCATGCAGACTCAAGAGAAATCATGCAAAGGACTTCCATATTGGTCTCCATTCCAATACTGCTGAGAAGCAGCCTAACACAAGTTTCCTGCAGTGCAGTTTCAGATTTCCTAAGAGGCACATACTTTCATCAGACTACTCCAGTAAGCCCAAAGGTGAAGACCAGATAAGAATTAAGTTTGGATACAAGTAGAGTGAAGCTAGCATAAGAACAAATCAAAACACCAGAGACAGAAAGAGTCATCTCAAACTGAAAAGCATAGTCAGCAAGTCACAGAGCCAGGAGTTTGAAAACCAAAGAGTCCCTATTGTAAGTCAAGTCAGGACTGGGACAAGGTGAGGTATAGGAGCATAACACAAAGGAAGCAGGAACCAGGAATCAAGACTAAGCAAACAAGAATAAAAGGCAAGAGAGTCAGAAGCAAAACTGCAGCCAAATGGCACTGCAGGCTGCCAAGAGCAACTGGTGGAGTTGCCTAACACATCTGCTATTAGAGGAAATTAGCCAAGCTTTAGCTCCTGCACAGCTGGGCCATGGTCCCAGTTGCCCTATTGCATCCAGCTGCAGGGCCAGTAGCCCAGGCAAAGCCCGACAGTGTGGTTAAATATGCATTGACTTAAAACTCGATCTGCAGGAGTAGCTTGTCCCTATAAATTTACTGGTGCAAGCAGCAGGTTTAACTCAATTTATGTATCCAGTAGAACACTACACTGATTTTCCTAAATGTGTTTAAAGTTATTGTTTTAATTAAGCACTGAAAGTTTGTGCAGTGAAAATGCCTTACTGTAGAAAACAAACAAAAAAAAATTACTGTATTTGAAGGCAGGCAACAGTGCCAAGGTTCCCAGAAGTGGAAAGACATCCCCTCATCTCCCCCTACTGGTGTGCCCGTCCCCGAGCCTCTGCCTGTGCCAATACGTTGTGAAACTGAAAGAAGGGATCCTTGGGAGCAGCTTCCAGCATCGAACTGTTCTCAAGATGTTGGCAACAGCTTAAAAACACAGTCCTGCTATCAAGAATTAGTCATTTGCTCCCAGGGAGTTCATCCTGCAGGCGTTGGTTGTTAATTAGACATTGCTTTAATGGGAGTTTACAGAATACAGATTTTAGGAGGGGCTTTAGGATGTTATCCCAGTGAATATTAAAATCTTCCAGAAAATATAAATTAAGAAAGGACTAGAAGGAGAGTTCACTGCATTTTAAAAATGTTCTTGCAGTAGCAAACATCATGACAGGCCAATGCCTGTTGAGAGAAAGGAACAATATTTGAAGGAAATGGGAACAGCAGAATAACAAGATATATATTCATTTTGTACTCTAAGCATCTATATATAGCTGATTTACCTCTGGTGTGTTATTGAAAACTACTAGTGACACAAGCAGCTGAGCAGATCCTGAAGTAAGACATGATACTCAGGATGTTTAATACCCAGGATGCTTTTCTGCCTCCTTTTTCAGGAGTAATGCTGATGACAGAGACACAAGAACGAAGAAAAATGTGTGTAATTACTTTTGCAAGAGTAAGCCTTATTTGTTTTCATAGAGATGCCATGATTTATTATTTAGTTTTGCTGCCTTTATGGCCTGAAAACAGTATAGATTAAATCCTTGCCACTTTAAAGGTAACATGCATGGAACACATCCTGGAGTAAATGATTTATTCAAGTGCCATCAGCACCAGCTGAGGGCTCAGTGGTAACAGACCATAACTGGTGCTAAGAGTGAGATAATTAATCACAATAAGTTGATACTCAAGGAACAAACATGGGAAACTTTAATTTAGTTGCCAAAACTCTCAGAATATGAAGTGTCTTGTGATGTATTATTTAGAGAAGCATAGTGAATATGAAAAGGAACAATGGACTAGAAAGTGTTTTCCAAACTGACCTCCTGTGCTGTGTCTTTTCTGAGGAACTTTAGAAGGGATAAAAAAGGACAGAACAACCTGATCTCTGAATGCATGTTTGTAAAATTCCCAAATATTTACAAAGCAAAATACTGAAACCTGGAGATTACCATACAGTTTAAGGAGCTCTAATTAATATAACTGCAATATTGAATTAGATATAAATAACTTATTCAGGTTGGCTAATGGTAGCACTACAAAATATAAAATCTTCAATTAATTTTCAGACTGACCATAATTTACACGTTGGAGATCCAGATTCTCACTTACCCCAAGGCTTTAAACTGCTGTACCATGCAAAGCTGCTTTTTAATGGTTATAAGTTACACTTACACTCACTTAAAATACATTTTGTATTCCTAGGATGATGTAGAGCAGCCCTAATGTAAGGGAAACCAGGTTTTTAATTGACTACAAACATTCTCAACCAAGGATGCAAATTCAGTCCTGCTGTCTTAACCAGCTGCTGCAAAGGGACTCTGTCACTGTAGCAGTGCCCAACTAGTCCCACGAGGCTTTCCTGCAGGGCAGCTTGCAAGATTAGGTATTAATCTCTTGAAAAAAACCCGGAAATATTGACAACCAATCTCTCCCCTTCTCCCCCATGCACCTATGTAATTCAAAAACATCAGCCTCAGGTATGCCACAGAACATCCTTTCAATCATATTTTAATCAAATTGCTTTTCATCGGCTCCTCAAATTTTATGTAAGAAGCACATGAGCCCCTTTAATCTTTCCTCCTACTCCCTCACTTCTTAAAAGAAAGTTTCAGTGCTCTGTGCTTACTCAAAGAATGGCATTCAGCACAGCAAGAGATGCATAAATCTTCTGAATTGCTGAAAAAGTGATACCCAGAGGCTGTTTTGGCTCTAGATGATGACAATCAAGTGCACAGGATTGGAGAACACAGTTTAAAAACACTCAGAAAATAAATTTTCCTGTTAAAGTATCCTTTGCAGCAGAGACGCGAGAGTTACTGATGTGTTAGAAACAATGCAAGTGCCTGGGAATGATCGTGTAGGAATTAGGGCTTCACCCCTTAAAAAGGTGGCAGGATCAATACTCCAGCTGAAGTGCATCTACACCAGTGCATGTGGCATAGGCAACCAGGAGGAGGAGCTGGAAACCAAGGTGCAGCAGGAACACTATGATTTAAGTTGCCATTATGGCAACAGTATGGGTTGAGTCACATAGCTGGAGTGTTGTGTTGGATACTGCAATGGATGTAGGGATAGGCAAGAAGGAGACGTGGTGGGGTAGGCCTGTGTGTTAGAGAGTGGTTTGATTGTCTAGAGCCTAATGATGGTGGGAGTGTTGATCTGCTGGAGGTAGGAAGGCTGTGCCAAGGGATCTGGACAGGTTGGATTGGTGGCTGAGGCCAATTGTATGAGGGTCAACAAGGCAAAGAGCTGGGGTTGTCAAGCATTGGAACAGGCTGCCCAGGGAAGTGGTGGAATCCCCATCCCTGGAGGAATTTAGAAGACTTGTAAATGGGCCACTTGGGGACATGGTTTAGTGATGGACTTGGTGGTGCTGGGTTACCAGTTGGACTTGATGACCTTAAAGGTCTTTTACAACCCAAATGATGCTATGATTCTTATTGGTACAGAACACATCCATTCTATCAATAGATGTGCTCTATAGGATAGGACAATTTCATCATCTTGACTTTAATGGTTTGTGAAAATAATTTAAACTTAAGGCAAGGAGCAGACATTAACACTATTCAAAACTATTAGGATGTTTCTTATTGAGTGTAAGTAAACACTTTTCAGTTACTCTTGCTATCTTAGCTTTGCCAATAAACCCAGCACTTGTGTTTGTTCCTTATATGACACTGCTTTCTGCCTAAGAAGGAAATATTTCTCTAACTCTCCTGGAGTTCACAGCTATCCCAAGAGTAATGACTTCTTGCTGGTTGTCTTCCAAAGGATGTTGTCAGCCCCTCAGTAGTTCATTTCGGGTGAAAATAACCCTTGTGCCAAGGCCAGGCCAAGATCATATACCAAATAAGTCCCATTAAAATCTTCAGATAAGGCATAAATGACATTTAAGTACTACAGTGCTGGCCTTCTGCTCAGTAGTGAATTAATCTATCTGCAAAAATGGGTTTGCTCTGAGATAAAAAATTGATAAGTGCTTATCCTGACCTCAGAGTGGGATTGGTGAGACTTGCAAAATTGAGTAGCCCAGGACATGCATGCTCTGCCAGATTCTCAGGAGTTTTCTACTTAAGTATATCAGCTGCGAGAGGGCTGACGACAACTATACCAGTGAAGGATCTGGATGCTGTTACAGTACATTGGTCCCTGGATACTTGAAGGCTGGGAGCAGCGCTGGCACTGCAACTCGTGCCAAACACAAAAGTCACAGAGAGTGCTAGAACCATGTGCTTGTGTCATGTTTCCCCAGCTGGGAAAGAGTGTCATGTCATTTCATTTCTGAATCTACCTATTTTAGTCATGGAGCTTACAGGAAGAGAAAAGCAAGGGAGACGAGACAGAGGAAAGTGATTGCTGCTATGCAGATATACAATTAAACGAAGTCTAGCAGATGGCAGATGACCTGACCTCCGTCTCTTCACTGAAATGCTTTCCTTTTGCCTCCTTCCTGTCCAGACTTAGCTTGAGCTGTCACTTTTTATTCTTGCTCCAATTTTTTTTAGTCATTGGGTCAGCTGGGAAGAAGAAGTGTTGTTCACTGGAAAGAAACAAGACAAATGGATGCTTCCAACACCATATAATTAGAGTGCAAAGCATAGCCACAGATAAAATATAGATGCATGTAAAATATGGGAACCAGACCTTCTGCCTTACTAATGCAATTATTCATATGCATGGCAACACAAATATGCTGTGGAAGGGAATCTGTGTCAGTTATAATGTTTGTTCAGATATTCACTTGCATATTCATGGGCTCAGATGGAGAATATGCAGTGGGGAATGATTGGTTCACCTCCTTCCACTTCTGTGTCCTCAAAATTTTCCTCTTTTGTTTTCCCTTCTTTTCTCTCTTTTTAGTTTGGATTTTTTATTCCCCCTCCTCCCTCATTTTGGAAGTGCCTGGAACAGTATTTCAGAAAAGTTTTATAGCAGCATGCTTCCCTTTAAGGATGTAGATTGCACCTTGCAGTAACCATACACATTTTTCTAGAAGAACCTTTGCATTAAAGCTACTGTTCCTGCCTTCCCTCCCCTCCTCCCTCACTTCTTCTTTTTTCCTCCATCTTCTTAGCTCTGTTGTAGCCCGTGGTGGGCAGTGATAGGGAGGGATGATTAAGACACTGCTGTGACATTTTCTAGTGATTCTTTCCCAGGAAGGAACCGTTTCACAGGCTCCCAACATATACTCTTAAAGTATCCAGAAGCACTTTCCAAAGTATTCTGGAGATTCTTCATTTTATATTCCGTTATGTTAAGCGGTCACCAATTTCTCCCAATCAGAGTGTGTACTTTGAATGTCCTCAAGCTTTGTCTGGCCACTGTCTTTGAACTATCTACCAAGATAAATTACGGTAAACTTTGCCACTCGCAGAGATGAGCTTGGTAAATCTGGGTTTTTCCTATTTAAAAAAATTGCCAATGCTGCTCTAAATATATAGTCACTGCCAGAAGTAACACACATAGCAGCCAGCTTCCATCTGCATAGAGACTTCCCAGACAAGCTGTATAATATCACTCCAGAAACTACTAAGCCCTGGCAATAATCAAAAGATTGGTGGTGGTGAGACCCTGCAGAAACAATATATGAAGTTAATCAGGGAGGCCAGTGAAATAAATACTAGCACAAAACTGAGCAAGAAGAAACTGCTGACATACTAGGAGCAGACACTAACCTTTTACTCTGAATTTCTTCATATTCTGCATATCATTCATATATCATATTGCCATTCTATGAAAACCATGTAGAAAACTTGTATGAAGTAATGCTAAAAACATTACACTGAATTTCTCCTAAGAGTATGCTGATCTTCCAAATGGAGGAGGAAGACGGAAGAATACTAACACCCTTCTGTCCACCCTACTTGCCAATTGCAGAGAATCATTTCCTTTCCTTTTGCAGACAAGCTATGTAAGAAATAAACAAGAAGTTTCACATTTCACATTCAAAGATGCAGAGCTTGGAAGCTGAACTCAGCAAAATTCACACTGGAAACAAGACACACATTTTTAACACTGTGAATAATTAACCAGTGGGATTGCTTGCCCTGGAATATGCTGGGACACTTGGAGCTTTTCAGTCACGTCGGGGTGTCTATAAAAAGATGCTGTCTGCTTCAGTTGCAAGATACTGAACTCAGTGTAGAAATTGGCCCTGCTATGAAGAAGGTTGGACTAGATGGTCCCAATGGCTTTAGTGATTAGGAAATACACTCAGAAACACATCCAAGTGTAAAACCCAATGTGCACAAATACTGGCAATGCACACCATTTATGAATTCACTTTTGCTGAGAACATCAAGCACTCAAATTTAGAGTTAGCTCTCTGTGGGTGCACTAGTCATTCTGTAGGATAGGACGTATATAACAAGATGAAAGTGTGGTTCCAAGTGCAACCAAACCAAAATTCCAATTAAATGTGAACCCTGTGTTTGCACATTTTTGTTTATGTATTCATTTTTTAAAATCACTTCTTTTTAATAGCCTGAAAATGAAGAACTGTATTCCAGTAAAAATAACACAGTGACCAGATACAGCTAGCAAATGAAAGGGTATTAGCACAGGAAAACACTGCTTAACCCTGCATTGGCCAACACCAAGCTGTTGAGGCCCCCAAGCACCACAGTCTGCATTGCTTTCTGAGACACCTATGTGTCATCATTTATTAACTATCATCCACAGTAAACCTGAGCATAATTGCAGTTCCATCAGTCTTAGCCGCCTGCAAAGCAAAATCCTTGTCCCAGAGCATAAAGAGAAAAACTCCACTCTGCTCTCATCAGCCATCGCCAGAAAGAAACTTCAGCCCCCACTGATGGAGCTTTCCCTTGGAGCACTGGTCACCAAGGCCAGGCAGCAGGAATGCAGTGAAGCAGTCTGCACAGCTCATGCCTTGTTGGTTTGCATAAAAGTTTGGCTTTTATCCAAAGAACTAGAATCCATGGCAGCTTCTCATTCCTAGGAATCATATATTTGAATGCTGAATGCCCTGCCACCTCCAATTAATTTAGAAAGTTCTTTATGGCATTTTATGCCAGCAAATTTATCAATTCAGCCTGCTGACTATGCAAGTCTTTTTTTCTAAATACTCCACACTGAGTATCTGTAGGCAAGTGAAAGATATCATGCATGAAAGCACAGCATTTTTCTTAGAATTTCAGTGCCAAAGTCTCTTTCTTGGCTGCTTCATGGCACTGACACTTAGGACATCTTTCTAGTGATACTAGTACAAGCTATTGGTCATAGTCCATCATGACTTTGCTTAACTTTATCCAGCTATTCATTTGAATATTGTCATTCATTTGTCAGATGAATTTCACCAATCAGACTAGCTAGATGGAGCATTTTAGCCAGAACTTTGCCCNCAAGCCATTAAAATCAGTGGTTTTACCTTACTCCTCAATTAGTCCATTTATTTCAGTGAAGCTCCACAGTCTTCCACAAGAGCTAAATATGTCTCCCAGTATATTTTTACTGCCGGGAATAGTCTTTGTGCAATTGAGAGCTCCCTGAGCCACCGCTGAAGGAGGTACCATGGTGATCTCTGAGATACCAGACCTCTTAGGTGAGATGTCAAACTGAGGTCCCCAGAATTGCATTTCCAGACAGTAAGACTAAACTGAACTAGCTGGGGACATCACAGTCCTGGCTGCACAGTTCTCCTGTAGCAGTGAGATAGCTGTTCGTCATTTTGCAATACAAACTCTGCTCTAGTATGTCTACATTTTTGATTTTGAGAATTGAGAAGCTGGGAGCTCAATGCTTTTTCAAAATGTAATACATGCCAGATGCCTATTTGTCCACCGCATGGTTATGTAAGAGTGGATCAACAAGTCTCTCTGCTTCTCCTTCCCCATGGCACAGCAGACATGATTTAAATGCCAGTCTGCGATGTTTGCTGCGTGCTGATGTCTTTCCACATGAAAGGTTTGAGCTGTCGTAGGCCACAGGACCACAGATAGGCAGCTAACTATCAGTGCTGCAGTATTTCCTAGTCTGTGGCCAGATATTAAGCTGATATTAAGCCAGATAAAAAGCTACTTACAACAGACAACAGACCCCAAACAGTGTTCCCTTAAAGCTGAACTCCTCCACCCTGCAAACTGCAGAGTAGGATTCCGTCAGAACTGATCCTCCCACCAAAAAATTCAGCAGAATTTTAGTAAATTCTGACCTATGAATAAACAAAAGTTACAGAAGAAGAGACATAAATCCTTTGATTTTACTGATTTCTTCTCTTTTCACCCTTGTCCCCCCATTATATGACTTTTTAAATCCAGATGATCAAAGCAATATGTATTGTAGCAGTATAGGAAAAAGAAAGCCTTTCACTCTCAGTTGTTCAGGCCCACACACTACTGCTGAGGTACCATTTTGATGTCCTGTTCTGGCAGCTGTGTAATTATATCTCAAGTAGCATAATTAGATTCACTGTGCACACACTCACTGAAAGAGAGATGAACAACTGCAATGGCTTTCAAGATAAGATTTTTATACTGATGCTCTTTCTGCTGCTATACAAAAATTCTTGTAGAGAAGTCAGTGAATCACAGTAATATGTAAGTGTTGACAGCTATTTATGTTAGGTCCTTTTGAATTTGTAAACAGAATATGACAGAACTAAAGCAAACACCAAGAGGTTATTTTGCACTCCGCTGAACTACACGAAGTGATATAAAGACATTTCAGAAAAGTTTTACGGAGCTGGAGAAAAATGCTGTACTCTGGAACAAAAATTCAAGATTGTTTTGGAGGAAAAACCCTTCACCTGGGTCACAGTGAAAGTTCATCCTTGTAGGATCACGCTGGTTCACGTGAGCTTCCCACCTGTGTAAAGCAGATGATTCCCAAAGCAGGCGTGCTCAGCGTGCACACGGACAGGAGGGTGCAGTGCCAAGGCACAGGCTGTGTGTGAGCTGCACACGCTGCTGTGGTCAGCGTCATCTCAGCTCCCAGCACACGCACACAAACCAAAAGGGTGTGCAGGTTCTGCCATAGCCACAGACAGGATGCAGCCCACGGAGCATTTCAGCAGCCAGCCACATCCTCCTCCACTGTTTCTTTTTTAGATTTTATGGGAGTCCCCAAGATCCACATGGAGCAACATGCATTCATTCGTAATACTGCTCTTTCCCTAACCTCCCACTCTCATTCCACTAGAAATCACCGAAGAGAGAAAAATACATGAGGACCTGGGTATAAAAATATGAAAAGCTTGCTTGGTGAAGCTATAGACAAAATAGATTTAGAGTTAAAATTCACAAGAAATCTCTGCTCTGTGTCCCAGTTCTAGTTTTCAAAGAGTTGACCGTAAGGTATTCAAGATTTTGGGTGTTTGTTTGTTTGTTTGTTTGTTTGTTTCCCCTGCCTTGCCTTGCCACATTTCTATTTCTGAACACATTTTAAGGCAAAGGAACAGAGTACTTTCATTCAGTCAAGGCCAATTCCCATTTTGATAGTGCAAAGACTTCAAGTGTGGCTCAGGCTGACCCCAGGTATGCTCAGACTAATCTTGTGATGTCATTAAGCAGTAGAGATGATGGGCATAAACAGATTAACATGAGAACTAAACAGTCTGGCAGTATGGATGTCTTCACTGCTTCAGTCCTCTATGTAATTGCACAGTGTGCCTTTCCATCCCCAAGAGTTTTGCTGACTTGATTCTTAAAGTGAAACAATAATATGGAACCAGTAGGAAGCGGCAGTGATCATTTAAGTTCTAACAGGTGAAAAAACATTATTTTTGTTGCACACAGTCATTTTATAACTTATTTATGCAGTATTCTGATTTACTTATGCTAGTATAAATCAAGAGTAACTCAGCCACTCAGCCAGCATGAAGGAGTTCTCATAAGTGAGATAAGTGAGGTGTTTTCTCAGCTCAGAGGGGGTCACAGTACTTTGTGTGAATACCTCCTGTCACTTCTGCCCTCCCCCCAAGAAAGCACATTTCCTGCTAGCTATAGAAGAATGCTCAAAAGTGCAAGCACTCTTGGTTAAGAACTTCTGAATGTATTACTGCTTAAAGCATTATCATTTTCAAGCCAATTTCATGATTCTGAGCACTCGGAGTTGGCAACAGTAAGCAAGTCAGAATAAATGAGGTGTAAATGCTAAGTAAGGCCAAAGAAATATGCACTGCATGAACAGCATCATACATGAATCTCTTGTCCACAGTTGTGTTGGCTGACCTCTAGATAATATCTGGAATGCAACTTACTGAACGTTGCTTCAATAACCTCTGTCCTGCTGCCAAAATCAATACTCCTGGTTTTGGTAACACGGCCTGTTATTACATGTTATTTAGAGGTGAACTGATCATAAAGAACCTGATGAAAACTGGAAATATTGAGAGAACAGACAATATGTTTAGGAAAAAATTATAAGACGTGGAAAATTTTACTTATTTGGGCAGCTGAGCACAGCAGATGGCAAGATCTTCAGGGAAATAAACACAAAATTTGGGAAAGCAAGAATGTGTTCTAGCAGTTGCCAGTGATCTCATGCAGCAGGAAAATCAGTCAAAAATTAAATAGACACTCAGTAGCACCAGTATTTTGTCAACATTTAGTAAAGAACGGGGACTTGGCAGCCAGAAAGGATAGGACAGAGGAGGCTGACTGGCTTCGAGGGCCAGTGTTTGCAAAAATAATTGTCAGGATCAGATGGCATTATAAATTTAGCAATCAGGAGGTTTCAATCGAGATTCACCACTTGTAAATCAAAAAGCATGCAGCTATAAAACTAAACTAATCATAGAACCATTAAGGTTGGAAAATACTTCAAAATTAAGGAGTCCAACCTTTGACCAAACACCACCATCCCAATTAAACCATGGCAGTAAGTGCCACATCCAATTGCCTCTTCAACACTTCCAGGGATGGTGACTCTACCACTTCCTCGGGCAGCCTGTTCCAATGTTCAACCACCCTTTCAGTGAAAAAATTATTCCTGATGTCCAAACTGAACCTGCCCTGGTGCAGCTTGAGGCTATGTCCTCTTGTCCCGTCACTGATTACCTGGGAGAAGATGCCGGCCCCCACCTGGCTACACCCTCCTTTCAGGGAGTTGTAGAGAGCAAACGTGAACCTGCTACAGGCCCCTCCCAGGATAGTGACTGTCAAGTGATGGAACAAACCATGAGCAAGAGCTGGACGTATTACATGGTAAAGCAAATCAATTAATATGGTTCATAAATATTCTCCTTGATTGATATGGTCTCTAAACAAATGATTAAGTTTAGAAATACAACTACTGAGTGTTCATAAATCCATATTATTCCATAGAAGACCCATAACCATCTTTTTCAGGTAAAGAGTGCACAATATTTCACCTAGGATTTATCCTTTCTCCATTCATTGCTACTCAGACTTCACATTCCACATATATAGGATTAATAAGGAAGGCGAAATTTGGACTATTATGTCAGACTGAATTAGCAAGAGATTTCATTTTAAAACAAGAAATTTTAGATGGCCAGAATTATCATTTTTCCACTTATGTTTCACATTTAAATCTTTACTCAAGGTCTCTTTGTACATGGGATTTTTTCTTGGTCTTCATTTTAAATTACTACCAGCTATCCAGGTGCGAAACTTGAAAAAAGGATAGCTGTGGATGCAAGGAAAAGTGATGATGGACAGAAATGATACATGCTTCCTGTATATAGAGGCTCAAAGTGTAATTATTGTGGATTAAAAATAATAAATAAATGTGATCATTTATTTATCAAGTACCAGTTTGAAGAGAAAAGGCTGGGTATACAAACAAATTGGACAAAACCTTTCTCATGTATTTCATGTACCTGTGTGTGATACTTAATGCCTGCATTTATATGCCTGTGGCAGCTGAAATGAATGAAGTGCTCTTCATGGTAAATTAACGCAGTTACTTTTTTTTAAAATTCAAATTTGCACATTCAGTAGTAATTCTGCACTAATGAGGTAGGCGAATTCCTTGTCTACTGATGTCAGAGGTTTTTCCTGAAAGGCGAAAGGATTTCATGCAGCATTTGAAAAGAGGTGAATCAAGCAAAATGATTCATGATATATATGTACGCATGTGGATATCCTAGGCTTAGATCTAAGTACAACAGGACCATGACCAAACAATAGTAATTCATAAGCTTTAGCAGGAATTGTGGATAATTTGTAGTATTTTTGTAATTTACATCAGCTTTTAATCTGGTTTTAGTGATCCCAGAAGTGTAACATTGCAGAAAACCATCCCTTTAATTTTTGATAATTTTTCTATTAATTGGATGTTCCAGCAATTTAGAAGATTTCACTGGAGTCTTAGACTCTCAAGTACTTAAAAAAATTAGGGCATGCCATCTACTTCAAAGCTCTGGGCCATTTGAGTAATCAAGACATATTGTTGTTCATCTAATCTAGCATTTTGCTATTAATACAGGCAAAAAACCACACAATGGTCAATTTCTGAGATATGTCTCCAGAAAAAAAATCCTCCCAAAATTTGATAATTTGAAATTTATTGGTTCTCTGAAACTTGAGAGTTGATTATGTACTTCTTGTGCTTTTTATATTATAACTCTGAATATATTTGGTTTTGAAGTATTTTAAAAGATTCTCTTTTGTACCCAGATAAAGATACTGACCCCAAATGTAGCTTCCACTACTGAAACCAATCATCTAAATGTTTGCATGGAAAGAGCAATCTTTCCATCAGTTCTGCATTTACACTTGTTCAGTTATAATGAATCCTTCTTGCCCTTTGGCCAAATATCTTATCTGAATGCAATTAACATTTCTTTGTGGGTTTTTTTTTAAATTTTTCAATAAAACAGCATTTCTAATCCTCCCCCCAAATTATGTATAGTATGCAGAATGTTTTCCAAAAAAAGCTTCTCTACCCAGTTCTTACTCAGCAGACTCAAATCTCCTTCAGGAATTATTTGTAATAATCCATTCAGCCACCTACCTTGGCTCACTAATGTCTATCACCAGACATATAAAAACCCCCAAACCTGTGGAAAGGTTTATTCCTCAGCCAGTGTGTCTACAGATTTAATACACCTGTGGAATTGAATGGATTTTAATGTCTTTCCTATTAGGATCTGCAACAACCCCAGCAGATTCCAAGGTAATAAAAAAACTCTCCCTCCCACTGATTCAATGGGATGGACTTTGAGACACTCCCCATCTTCTGTGCATTCAAAACCTTGCAACATAAGACCTATGAGTCACTGAGCAGGGATCTCATCTTTATGTTCATCTGAGTGGCAAAAAATAACTTTCATTCTTCATAAACAGATTAGTACATACCTATAAGTATATGGATATACACAATTCTGGCATATAAAATAGGAGATAAATAAATTACGTGTGCTGTCAAATGTATGGGAAATAAGTCTGAAGTGTTTCAGATTATGAGTATTTCTATTTTGCTAGCTTGGAGGCAATTTTCTTTGCATTTAGCAACAATTTTATTGTCTTCAGTCATGTCACAATTGTCTTGAAGATACATGTCTTATTTACAAGGAAATCACTTTTACAGCTCAATGTTTTTCTGGTCAAATATCATCATTCAATTAGGACAGACAGAATATACACAGTGTGGAGAGATTACCTCATCTTAACAATTAATTCACCACTACTTAACATTTGAACTCCTAGGAACACAGATCTGTTCTTCTCTGGTTTGCAATCCAATGACATTCAAAGTAAACACACACATGAATAAGTTTATAGCCACGCCCTCCTTCCCCTTTAAACTTTTGATTAAATATCCATGTAATGTTTTTGATGAAAGACACATCAAAATATAATATTTTAACAAAGCAGTTCTACATCATTTCCTGTCCCATACATAAAGGCCCAGATTCATGGGTCTACTGAGAGGGAGGTTTGTAGCAGAAGGTCTGCACTGTACGTTGCCTCCTGAGGGAAAATGCAGTACACGATGATGGCAGTGTAAGCCAACCACGGCAGGAAGCAAATGTACCTTTTCAACGTGAATGTCAAAATTAGTTTTCCTTTTCAGCCAAGAATGTCAAACAGAAGTTCTGAAAATAAATCCATTTACAATTCAGGCAGTTTTGCTTTCATATTCTCTATCAAAAAAAGTACTGCATTTGTTTGCACTTAGATTTCATCTTAAGTTTATTTATGGGTGTATCAAAAAGGTGGGGTTTTTTACATCTGCAACTCATTTGAATATGTAATGAAAGACAGCCTAAATTTTTTAAACAGATCACAGGATCATTAAGGTTGGAAAAGACCTTCAAGATTATCAAACCCAACCTTTGACTGAATACCTCCATGACCACTAAACCATACTGCAAAGGGCTATGTCTACTCATTTTATGAACACTTCCAGGGATTGCGAATCCACAACTTCCCTGGGGAGCCTGTTCCAATGCTTATCACTCTTTCAGTGATCCAGGAGTTCTGTGTGACTGAAGAGGATGAAACCAAAACTGCTAGCAGATGATTCTCCTGGCAACCATGACTGCATGCTTATAAAGAATTCAACTTTTTATTTGTAAATCTCTGTAAGTTACTAATTTTCCCCTGAGTCATATCTGAAACAAAAATTCATAGCTGTGTTTCCCAATTCAGAGCTATTGTAGAAAAAACCAAAAGGAGATTCTGAGGAATCATTATTACAAAAGAAATTAAAGAAATTGCTAACTATTTTGATGTGTATGTTGATGTGCCTGGCAGGCTCTTTCACAAAGTAGGGATGCAAACACCATGACTATGTACTTTAAAGGTCCTTTCTTCACAGACAAATTTATCATTAGAATACAAAGACATAGCACAACCCCAAATCTACTCAGCTGGTATTAGCCTCCTCTCTTGCCTTTGTGTACAAAACAGACAAACTTTGGCTTGCTTTGCTTAATGGCTTAGCTCAGACAGATAGCCACAAATCCCTCCGGACTGCTCCTTCACTCTTTCAGCTATTTGGTTTAGGCACAAACTGGATCAAATCCAAATACCATATGTGCAAACATGTCATGGACAACTGATTTTATATTTTGACCAGTTAAGAACAATTTTTAGTGGCAAGACTAAAGCTAAACTGTTGGATCAATATAAAAGGAATTATTTTGCGGTGTCTATTTATAAATACATCCATATCATGGCAAAGCAGTTACTTAATTTCTATTTCTCTAATTTATGTTCACATGCTGGTGACTATTTAATGAAAATAGAATGATAAGAAGAATTATCGCCCACTGATTGCTTCTAGTTTAAGCTTGGGGAGGAGGGTGTATAATCCTTCACTTTCACATTCTGTTCCTTCAGTTAAACATACAAGGCTTGGTCTGTAGATCTGTATCATGTTAAATATATATATATAGCTTGTGAGGTGGCCATAGTGCTGGGATGTGCAAATCCAGCTTTGAAGTCTACACCTCTTCCTGTTTATAAATAGAGTCCTGAATGTTAAATACTGCACTGAAGCAGATGGTACCTTACAAAAGAAGCCATTAAATTGCTTTAATTTTACTGTATCCATTATTGTACATGCAGGTAGAAGACGCTTGCACATTTATGTGGATGAATGTGCAAATTATGTCTCATCCTCACACTTTCAACAAGTCCCTAATGTTGCAAAATCTGTGTTTTCCTTAGCATAAAAGAGCTCCTCACCCTATTAGGAGCAGCATATGCCGTTTAAGCCTTATGCAGAGATAGTCGGGGGCACACCTGCAGGGGTTCCTGTGGCGGGGGACAGGCCTAGGAGAAAGCTGTGCTCCCTACGCCAGCTGGGCACAGGCTCTGCAGCCCCACAGTCCTGATGCAGTCCTGAACTGCCCTGCACCATATGCATGGGCCAAGATCAGAACTTTACAATTAAGACTTAAACAAACCAGCAAAAGCTACTGGGACATAATCAGCAAGTGTCTGAAGAGATCCTTATGCCTCAGCTGCAAACAGACTCAGTAGAAACATTACAAGATTGATAAAATAACTGTGTTAAATGGGGCATGGCAAAGTTAATTCCAGAGTCCAGAGGCTCCTTAGTAGCTGGAGACTGGAAAGGCAAAGGGGCAGAGAGGTGGAGAGACTTCTGGAGTCACACCTCACAAAACTACAAAAGTGACTGCGAAGTTTGTGGAACCAAACTGACAGACACTAGCTCTGGGAATCAAACCACAGAGGGATGTTAATGGTGCTTGGTCCCCAGTGAGCTACTGTAAATGAAGACAGCAACTGCCAAGCACATTGTCCAACATAAAAAGGCAGAACGCGAGAGACAGGTATTTCTAGACCAGTCAGACGGCATCCCAAGAAGCTACAGTGCTGATTTACTTGTGAAGAGAGCTGGGTAAAACAATGTACTGTAATAAGAGTTTAACATATACTGGAACAGTCTTGGGAAGCTAAATTCCCTTTCTTTTCCTGGGAGATTCTACAGTATGATTGTTTCTTTCTCACTCAAAGTCTGTTTGATATATTCTGCTTTCTCTCCTAGGAAATAACATTTTATTTATGCTGTTCCTTTCCCATATAGTCAAGAATTTCTGGTTTTATGCACTCAGTTAAGCTGACAGTGGTTTCTGGCACCTTCTGTGCTGCAGGTACAATTTGTTCAGTACTCTCTGTGTTGTCCTCAGACATCACTGAGCAACACAGTAATGTTGTGATGCCGGTGTGACTGACAATCCCAACATCCCCCTAAAAGCACAAATCTAATCCTCAATTTGATAATGCATTTTTAACAAAAGAAAGTACTTTTTTTGGAGTAAACCATGCAATACTTTCTTATTTTGAGGTATTCATACAACTTCTAGTTGCTAATTAAATTCTTGTCTCCATTAGGCTCCCCATAGTTTCAGTAACATAATTATATCCCCATCTCTCACAGCAGAGCTCATTTGTGAAAGCCTTGCATAAAAAAATGTCAACTATATAATCAGAAAATAAAAAACATCCCGTGATAATTGAGGTGACTAGCACTGGTAACAAATATAAAAGCACAGTGAAGGTGGGTGATTCCCAAATAAACCATAGTTTTTTACCTGGGTAAGCATTACAATTAATGAAACAATCAGGGTAAACTGAGACTAGGTCATGAATAATTGTTTTACCAAAACAGAGCTAATTAATTATTTTAAAAGAACTGTTTGACATGGAAAACATTATGGAGAGAGTAATTGTTACAGAAGCTCTGTAAATTGGGAGATATTTTGGAGTTACAGTAGGTGTGGGATGTGTAAAGATAGAAATGCTTCTACTTTATATGGAGGATGAGCAATGCACTAAAATTGCACAGGGATGTGCTGATAAAGTTCTTAAAATCAAAGATCTTTGTTCCACCATTATCAAAAACATTCAGCAGAGAACATAGTTCTGGAAAGCTGCATTTCAAGCATCAGAGAACAGCATTTGCTTTGAGATGCTTCATTTTCAGTGAGACATTGAAAACGTTGCATATACAGAGCTACTCCTAATTGTGTTGGGATTATAACAATAGATGACTTTATGCACTTTAATTGGGCACAGCAATCATTAACTAGATTTGTAGCAGTTGGTGTTTTCCATTAAATGAAGATGATCAGGTCAGTAATGAAGGGTCTGCCATGTGTTTGCAGCTGGGATTTTATTTGCTTTATCAGAACATTCTTGCTCGCACCATATGTGTTTTCCCTTACTCTGGTGACTCTGGCCGCTCAGTGACACCGAGCATTGCTTCAAACGGACTGAAGTTGGAAAAAGACTTCAGCTCTTTTTTGGTTTTAATTTTTAAAAAAACAAGCTTCTAACCTCAAAATTTTTCTGCATTAATTAAAAATATTACTGATCATTGGGTTAAAGGCTGCAAGTAGTTTTGCCACATCTGAGCAATGAGGTGACAGCAGGACATTCTCTGCAGGGTGCAGGAGGGATTACGTTGATTGCAGTCCAAGGAAGAACCAAATCAATCCCTCTGTCACTTTTGGTGCTACTTACTTAGCACTGTTCTTCTAGTTACATAAGAAGTCATACAGACATGTAATAATGTAGAACTCAGTCCAGCAGGGATGATGCCTGGAGTGGCTACCTGAAAACAGGGGCTAGACAAAAGAGGAGAATAAAAGTAGGTATTTATTTGAAAGGCCTTCAAAGGTACACCCTGGGCAGTCAAAAGGCTACACCCAATATGGATGCTGGGTCACGGGTTCTTCACACTTTTATAACTTTGGTCCATTTGCATATCAGGGTTAATTCTCCAATTATAACTTCAGTTAATGATGTAATTACCCCAAGTTTGCCCCTCCTCTCAAAGGCTTTTAGTTTACACATAGTGGGGCTGGAGACGATCGAGATGTCCTTGAAGTGCAAACCTAGAGAGGGTTTGTTATGTCTAACCAGCTTGAGAGAACAGTAGTTAACAGGCCACATGAAACTTCAGAGTTACACACTAGGCAGTACAGGATTTAAAAAAAAAAAAAAAAAAGTTAAAACCTAAGGCATCAGGGAAAGGTTCCCTCATAGGGAATCTGTGCACTGATAACAATGATTTATCATGATATTAATCTAGGGATATTAATTGCCAATCTGGAGAAAATCACCAAAAAAATGACATGCCATTCCACATCAGAGCAACACAGGGAACACTGCAGGTTTATTCACATAGCTACAGTATCACCTTGTTACATAGAGAGACTGCGAGATTCTCTGAAATTCTGGTGGACAAAAAGCCTTGTTAGTGCTGTGCAACATGACCTTCAACTTAGAACAGTCTTAGAGAAGTTTGCTTACCACTGTGTTTGCAATCAAACCGAATAAAGGATTGTGCTGGGCTCAATCCCTTGCCTCTGGCCTTAATTAATCTATAGTGTATAGTTACCGATCACAGCATTGATTTTCTCCCATGGATTTCTAATAAAATGTATCTTCAGACTCTCAGGCACAGTATCAAATAGAATTCCACTCTGGTCTGTTCATTGGCACGTTGTTGAAATCAGGAAATACAAGCCTACGCCTGAAGAAATACAATGGTGACAGAAATGAAGTAAAAAACTTTGTATACAAAAAACCCCCCTTATATACAGGGTATAAACTGGGCAGCAAATGACTTACAGTCACTTGTATCCATTTAATGCTTAATGGCCATGAAAAATTGATGTAACTACATATATTTATCATTTCCTGGGTTCATGTTAAACCTTGAAGCTGGGGGAATGTGTACCTAATAAAGTTACCTAGAGCTGCTTTTGGAGTTTCGAAGAAGGTCAGCCATGCATTAAAATGTTCAATGCTGAGGAATTAACTTCCATATTTAAGCATGCATACTTACTAAAAATTGACCTTCCAGGAAATACTACTTAAATATCTTCTGTCCACCCTTCACCCAATATTTAGCTTGTACCATACATTTTCATGGTTGGTTAATATTTAATTTTCTGTACCTAAATTAAGGAGCAGGAAGCAGAAGCCCTACAAATGAAAAAATATTTCCCTTCAGTTTTTCTACCGTTGTTCATTCTAAAGCCCACTACCTACTACTACCTACTGCCAAGTCACTAAATACTTACTTCAGTTCATTTTTAAAGAGTTCACTAAGCAGAAAATGGACTTGACCTTAGAAGGGGGGGGAAAATACACCATCCACTCTAGCAACACTGTTGTAGCACTAGAAAATGTATCCATTCCTAGTGATTCATCATCACAGGATGGAATTCTGAAGTCCCTCCTGGGTTAGAAGTGATGACAAAGTGCTCCAGTTTATAGCACAACTTTCATGGCATCCACAGAAAATGTGGTGTTTAATTCCAGTTTAGGGGAGCATTTTTAGTCTGAGTCAGGGTTTCCTGATACTAAACACAGGTCTCAATTCATAAGAACACTTACTTTAGAACTGCAAGTATCTGACTGTTGCTTAAGGAGAGAGTGACTTTGACAGGACAGTCCCTCCAGCTCATCACAAATGCCAGTGCATAGGCAAAATGAAAATCCAAGGGCTGGCGTAAATCAGAGTCCCATCAGATGGTAAAAGCCATGAAAATGCCATGAAATATTAGCAGTTTCTAACTGTTATGAGCAGCTTACATTATGGAAAACCACAAAGTTTGGGAAAAAGGGACATAAAGGCCGCTCCACTATTTGCTCTTTGCCAGTGGCCATTAGAACTTATCTAAGGAAGAAATGTGAGACAAACAGCAATTCTTTTAAATATTCAACCACCTTCCTAACCATATTCCTGACCACCTTCCCAAGCTGAAAACTGCACCTGAAAAAACTTTTAATAGCCACTGACTGACCTGTCCCCCACAGAAATTCAAGTCCTTACTTTGGCACTCTTAGCTCTTTGTCTTCATAATGTCATGGATTAACAAGCTGCATGAATTAACTCTGTGTTGCCTGCACAACTCCCTCCTTTTTGTTTATTTTGAAGTCACATCAGAGCGTGAGTGTAGAAGAAGTCTTATACTGTAAGAAATAGTGAGTAATCACTGCCTACATGCTTTCTCTGAACCATCTATCATTTTACAGGCCTGTGTCATGCCTCCCTTAGTCACCTCTTTTTCATGATGAAGGCAACTCTGCCACAACTGTTAATGAGGTTGGTTTTCCCCTTTTTTCCCGTATCACATCAATATATTTCCAGCTGAAAGAAAATTTCCAACAGAATAAGGATAATATTTGTAAATGCAAGCCAGGCTCCTGCCCTACCCTGCTCCTTGCAAAATAAGGTGATAGTTCTATGCTATCTTCCAGATAAATCATAACTGTCATAACACTCCCTAAATAACCTCATTAATCCATTAGATATGGAAACTGTAGCAGTATGTGTCTGTCTTTTCATCAAGGCCTAGAAAAGTCAAAGAAGATTGTGTGTGGTTCATGTGTGAGCCAGGTGTGCACGATCTCATTTTACAGCAGGGCAGTAATTACAGAAGAATCTGTGGTCAAGGAATCCTTCATGCAAAGCATCTGAGTGCACTAGTCTCTCTCATGGTCTGCAGATATCAAAGAGCATTTGGGAGAAGGGTGACTGCTAAATTTTAACACTAAATTTATATAACAAAAGCAATAGTAGCATACATTTCTATACATATATCAAGAGAGGTTGTAAAATACTGCTACAAATAGCTCCACACCCCAGAGCTGCCTAACTCCTACTACAGTCAGTAAGATCTGTGCAGCAAAACCATCATCACAGCAAGAAAAGTTGTATGTGAACACTTTTTAAACTTTTGTCTTTAGGCCATTATATTCTCTCAGTAACAGGAGATAAAAATTGTCATCATTTCTTAATTGCTTTTTGGAACTTCACTCAGTCCCTGATTCTTAACATCTCTGCCTCCCTGTCCTTTCTAATTTGATGCTACTTTGTCCCAAAAATGTCAGCCTTTGTATAAATAGACTAAAATCTCCCTCTCTCCTATTGGAACCAAAGTACTTCGCGGCCTCCAGGTGCACAAGGGCAAAGAGCGCTTGTTCAGACTCACACCCTCTCCCCAGCCCTTTGCACCCTGACTCCCTGCAGAGGAAACCTACGTGCAGTTGGCCGGCAGGAGCTGAAAAGAGCTCGGTGACAGAGGCAGGGCTGCAGGGTGTGTTATGGAGCCACCCTGCTCCAACATAGCCAAAGACAGGCGGTGCTAGCAGAACTGAAGGTGTGTGGTCAAATCTTAAGAGATACTAAGGTGGATTTTGCCATCACCCTCTCCATATTGTGAACAATTATTTTCCTTTTTTCTTGGAAGATGCACAAGTAATGTAAGCAAGCATTGAAGAGCAGTGTAATATAAGGTATCTTCTTGTTTGGTTGTTTTTTCCCTTGTCTTATAAAAAATGTTAAATCCCTTGGGACAATTTCATTCAGCGCTATAAACTCAGATTCCATGATCAGCTGAGAAAAAAATTACATTAAAAAAGACATGATTCTATGTTTTGTCAACAAGTAATTTCATGAGAAAAAAACTTATGATTTATTTGTATATTCTTTTGAATTTAATTTTAATACATTGCATAAAAGTAAGAGCACTACTAATGGCATTTTCATTCCTCATCAGTATTCCAGAGTACACTGGAATTCCTGTTCTACTTCCTAAAACCATTCTAAGACCTTGATGTGAACATTTTGTTGAAAAAAATAACCAGTAAACCAAATGTTGACCTGACAAGAGTGGAACTTTGGTTCTGCAGATCAAACTTACCGTGGTACATTTTCAGTTAGGCATTCTCAAAATATGAGTACTGGGAGTATTTTACCTAGGTTTCTAACATTTTATGTGTAACTGCTTGGTTATGGTTATGAAGAGCTCAGCATAAGAGCCCCAGGGAACAGAGCTGCACTGTATTTTTTCACAATAGGTTTAGCACCTAAATACTTAGAAGAATGTGACACTTTTCCACAGAAAAGACACATAAGTGAGTTGTTGAGAGTGATGAGAAGAAAGCCATTGGAAATTTTATTTCAAGATTTAAACTAACTGCTCTGTTTTGTCAATGTTTTCTGCTCAATCAATGCATTGTGTCATCAAGCTGGGCACCAGAATGGACTTGACTATAGTATTGATCCATATTTTTCTGGTGGTTTACACTGTTGTAATCCAGATGGGTAACTAGGGGAGTAATTTTTCCATCAAATCTGTGTTGAATCTGGTTCTGTGCCAGAACAAATCAGGCTAAACTTTTAAATATCCAGTTGGTTAATTATGAGGGGGAAAAAAATTGTGCCAGGGAAATCAAAATTAAAGCCTTTTGACACTGTGCACACCATTGTAAGTATTGGAATAAGAAGGGTTGTGCCTGTGCATGGGCACTCACTGCCTCTTGTATTGATGGGGCAAGTACATTTCACCAGATTTTTGAATTTTAGTAGCTTGTGAAATACCTTACAGTTCTTTGGGATGCTTGAGACTGTAGTGAAGAACGGGCAGCTTAATCAGCTGCCACATTACAGGCTTCTGCTAAGTCTATCGTGAACATCTGCCCATACAAAAACCACATCATACTGTGTAGGATTTCTTAGATACCTTTAATTTGCATTTATACCTAATTTAAAATTGCATTCCCATGTGTTTTCATTGAAGTCAAAATGTTTCGCTGTATTTCATATGACAGACCTGAATTCTGTAAGTAGATTTTTCTTCCATGCCTGTAAGAGGTGCATTAGGCCAATTTTGTACTGAAAATGTGCGTTTCCTCTGCATGTTACTCAAAGATGAAATCATGCATCGTTTGAACAGTGAAGCAGAAAAACTGTGTGACTATTCTAGGGAAATTTCAACATAAATAGGCAATACACAATAGCAGTATAAGTGAGGTTATTTATAGATGGATATTGTGCTATGCAGATAGGCTGTGATGAGACAGTAATAGAACAAACTCTCAGTTCAACATATTTGATAAAATTGTTCATACTCTCTATTTTCACTGGAAAACTTTCCACTCCCTCTTTGGAGCATTCATTTACTGTATTTTCTTTTGTATTAGTATGTACTGATCCACATCTTTGGTTGCTTTTAAATGCACAAAAATAAATAATTTTATTAGATTAGAAAGCATTTTTTTCTGCATAGAGTGCCTTCTGTTTCTAAACCTGTGGGGGTATTTTTTTTGTGGTTTTTTGTTTGATTTTTGTTGTTGTTGTTGTTTGTTGTTGTTCTTGTTTTGGTGGGGTTTTTGTTTGTTTTTTGTTTGTTTGTTTGTTTGTTGTTGTTTTTTGTTTTTTGTTTTTTCTGGAGGATGGAGATTTCCAAACAGAAACTGATGGGGGGAGAAAGAAACCTTTCCAGGTCTCAGAATTGATATGGCCCTGCATTCCTTTTTTTTTAACATTCACTCATAGGGTTGCTCCTCTGATAGCCTTTAATTTTTCTGATTGCAGTACCTCTAAATATTAACATTGAAAACATGAGTAAAAGGTGCCCAACATGCAAAGGTTGGCCTAAAAAATATGACACTCCTTGAACTTTGGAGGGGTTTTTTTAATATTTTTTTTGGACCTAAAACCTTTGAGGTTTATATTGTTTTACAACAATAATGAGCAGGAAAATTGTTTTCATAAATAAAAAATGAGACTTACAGCTAATGATACCGCTACACAGATGCAGAAGGCTTGTAGGTGAAATGCAGGTTTTGGGAAAAGGAAATTTAAAAAAAGGTGTGTGTTATGATGACTGGATAGTTTCTGAGAGCTCCAAAGTGGGGGAAGGGGAGAAGCAAGAAGGGGTGATGGGGAAAAAAAGGAAATAAGAAAGGAAAATACATAATAGGGCATTGAAGACTAATGAATAGAAATGTATAAGATGTATGTTTTCATATTCTGAGTTGTTGATATGTGCCAGTGATGACAAAGTAATTGATGGCACCTCCAGATTTTTGGCACTATTGGCAGTGAGGGTGTTTTCCTAAATTTTTTATCCTATTTCGCTAGATATTCTTCTTGTTATTCAAGTGAGCAAGTCCAGCCTTTTAAAAATGTATAAAGGACACACTTGGGGTTTTTTGTGAATCTCTGTGAGAAGCAGCTGTACTTATCTACTCAGGGGTATTGTAATACCATACAGGCAAGATGGCACATCAGTTCCAGTAGTGTTAGATGATCCTTGCTAAGACAAGTTCCATATGACAAAAATGAAAGCATGAACTTTTTTTAACACCATGACACAATTCTTCAAGTTGTAGAAATAGTTCTGTTCTGTGGTTTTGGGTACTTGGTGGGTTTTTTTTCCCGTACTGTTTGTTTAGTCCTAGATTAATTTTATGCTAAGAAACCACAGAAGGCTACGTAGAATCTGTTGCATTCATGGTGTCTGGGCTAAAAGCATACATCTAAAAATATCAGAGGATTATGGGTTACAGTAGGCAAGTTTCAGAGCTGCTTAAAGAAACATTTTGCATTTGTTTACTAAAATAACATAACAAACCAGACCATACAGCTTCCTTGAACTTATAGCCAATTAAAACCAAACTTTATATACATACGTAACAGTTTGGGTTATAACTCTAAGAGCATATATTTTGTACAGTGCTGGAATTGGGTTGTATTTAATTCCATGTAATTTTTAGAGCTAAACATAGAGTTTTTAGAAGAGGTTGGTTTGAAAGTACTGGAGAATGATGCTCATCAGGTGGGCACAACACCAGCTGCACAGACACTATCTGTGGAAGAACCATGGTCAGACTAAGACTGAAAGTTTGCCATCAGACCTTCTCACTGAGGCTGACAATAAGGCACCTACATTAGCAGTGCTCATGGGATTTATGTGTGCAGGCAATTTTCTGTGGAAGTTCACTCATTTTCTAACATATTCTAGAAAGCCAAAAACAATAAACACATGGAGCGTGCTTCTGGAATTTTGTTCCCAGTCTCCTTATCCTTACTCCCACTGTCTGCATTTTTCTTGGGCTTCTGTAAAAGGCTGACTGCAGAGTCGTCAATGGTTAACCCAGCATGATTTCCACATGGCAAGCAAGTTAAAGGAGCCCTCCTCCACAGTCAGGGAATGGGGCAAACTTCCATGATGGATTGAATCCATTGCACATGAATCACCTCAAGACTTTTGCAGCAGCAGCAGTACCTGCTTTGGCTTTTCCCCACAGTGACCTTTTCAGACCCTCCTTCTGCTCTGTGCAGGCAGAAGCCACCTGATGAAACTTCTCCTAAAAGGAGAAGGAAACTCAGGTTTCCTTCGCAATGTAGAAGTTAAATGCCTGTCTTTTTTTTATAGCAAGAGCTCGCAAAGATTATGCACTTGTTCAGTAACGCTCATTCAGGCACATTCAGCTCACACATGCAAGAAGAAAAATGTAAGCACACTGGTTTTGCTGTGGATGTGCAAAGGGAGAATGAGATTCATTGTTAATAAACATCTTTCTTAAAAGACATCTGGCATCAGAATGACGAATTGGACACACAAAAGGAGGGTGGTTGCTCCTCATGCTTCCTCTGTCTGCATGTGCCTCTCTCATGTCATAATTTCTCTCATTTATTGAAAAATGACAGCTACATTAGCTTTTAAAAATATTTCCTTGAAGACTGTCTTTGAAAAAGTCAAGAATAAACTCATTATTTAATATCTCTTGGATGTGGTGAGAATGTTATCATATGGAAACTAGAAACCAAAATGCTTATGGGGTGACCAGTGAAAGGATGAAATGAAATTCTAAAATCCCTAAGTCCATGGGAAATACAATCTACTCTGGAGCTTTCAGGTTATTTACAAGGACATTTTTCCCAGAATTTTTGCCAGTTTCTGTGATAAATGCTGAAGAACAGTTTTTGTCTCTCTCTTCCTTTCCAAAGGGCTTCATTCTAGCAATTCTCTTGACGGTTTCACCCATTGCCACCCTCCATATTAGAAAGATAAATAGAAACTTCTAAATTGCTTATACAGCCATAATCCTCCATAATTATGATCTATATCTCTTTCTCTTTTTAATTATTTCCCACCTGATCTGTTTATTTGAATTAATTTCAACTCCTGAATATTATCCTCTTAGGAAACTCAACTTGTTCTCTTGGTATTCATTTCAGCCTAATGCTCCAAACTTAGTCATTTTGCTGTAGGGATTAGATGTCCTATTACACCTTCATGGTATTTTTGAACTCTTTTTCTTAGACCATCACCTCAGCCCAGTTTAAGTGCAGTGGAGTACTGGACTTTCTATTTATACTCTAGATGCATCAGATTAATTTTGTGTCTACTTCCCAAATAACACAAGGTTAACATTTCCCAAATATTACCAAAGCTAGAATGCCTCTACAGAAAACAATAGAAGCAAAGTTAAAAGTAAGATGCTGGAACTTGTTTAAAACCACACACACAAACACACACTTATGTATCCCTTGCTGACATATGTGTGTGTATGCGCTACAAAATGAGTAATTTCAGTGTTTTTAATTTATATGCCTTGTCTGATGTCACATGCCTCATAATTTTGCTGTGTTATACTTCACAATTTGTCTTATGTTTGTGAAGATGCCACATTGTAGGAGGTGTAAAAAAGTAACTAAGGCAAAAGAGGTCCAAAAAAAAAGGGTGAATCAACCAACAAACAAAAATAAACCAGCCAACTTAAGGAAAAATCTACTTTTTTCCATCTTTGTTTACTTCCCCACTGCCTCCTTTCAAACCACAGGCTGTGCTCCAGCTCTGAGAATGTTTCCAAAAGCTCTGAAGTCTCAAAGCCTCAGCGCAATTTGAAACTGACCTGTACATAGGCTGCTCCAGGGTAATCATACAGCCCATCTCCAAGGCTAATTACCAGGACACAGTGGTGCACAGTACGGGTTTGTCATCCTTGCCTTTAAATGTGCCAGGTTTACCTGTTAACACCTATCGACTTTTATCAGCATTACTGGCCTGCAAGCTGGTGCATACGAGGTGCATGTGCAGGAACATATGTTTGACTCCAAACCCTGAGAGACAGGCACTCAGCTGGGACTGAGAGGCCACCCCACACAGCCACATGATGCATCCAGCAGCATGATCCCTACACGGGAGGCACACAGAATGTTCCCCTCTGGCACACCCAGCCAGCTGCTCCCTGCATGGTGGGACGAACACAGCTCCAGTATGCGTTCTTCACTGTCTGCTTTCAAGATCGACCTTTCACATTATTGCAATTCATTGCTTGATGTTGAGACCATATCCTTGGGCACCTAATGCATATTTGTCGCCAGGCTTTTTAACACGTAAAGGAAAAGATGAATCATCAGTCCCTAAAACAACTGTTTCTTTAAAACATGCCCAAGCTGGGTTCTTCTGTGTTGGTGGCCAGCTTGCATTTGCAAAAGCCTGTGACTTCCTGCCTCATTTTATAAGCAAAGCGCACAGCACTGAGTAGCAATGGTTCAGGCTCATTGAGAACTTTCTTGTGGATAAATAGAAGATTTCTAACTTCCCTTTGTCAAAAAGCATCAATATGTGCAGCATAGTGGGTAGATAATGAGAAGAACCTAGTAGGAGCAGAAAGCTTGTATAACCCCTTCATTTGGCATTCCTGCTGCAGTTACCGGCTGACTATCTCCAGTTCTGATATTGACAATTTAAGGAGGATAATGCAAATGATGCAAAAAATTTAGAGAAGAGCCATGAGAATTCTTAAAGGATTACAAAATGTCCTGCATCAGTGAAGAACTAAAAGCTTGGTCTGTTTAGCTTACAGTGGAAAAGGTTAAGAAGCTATTTAACCCCTCTCTGTGAGTAATAACAGGAGGACTAAAAGGCTGTTTGGATTAGTAGACATGAGTGTAACTGGAGAAAAGGGGCAGATGGACTGCTCTGGATGAGGAATAAAGATGTCTTTCTGCAGGTGATGATAAGTAAGCACTGGAACAAATTGTCAAGGGCTGTGGTGAGTTCTCCATGGCTGGTAGTTTCTGAAGAAGGAGCTGAAGAGAAATGTTTTGAAGGGAGGACAAGCTGGAATCTCTGTCACAGCTTATGATGTTGTAATCTACAGATTGCTATATTTACTTTAAAGACTCAACAAGACCTTTGTATGACTCTGTTTAGATGCCTTCTGTGAGTCAGGTCCTGCTAACTCATAGGTTTCCTGCCTTTAGATGGTGTTGCAACATTCAAGAAAAGGAAGCATTGCTGTAGACTTGTCTGAAGATTTCTCGTGTTATTTATTTAGGTCAATAAAGACAACATGCCTGGAGTATTGATCATAGGTCCCATTTTTACTGAAATGTTCCCCAATGGCTGTATGTATGCACACAGCATTAGCATATGTATGTCTATCTCATTAATTACGTAAAATCCTGGATTTTAAGAAGTGCTACTGCAAGCAGCTGTATTTCAGTATAAACTTTACATACAAGACAAGATAATTAACAGTATCTTGTATGAACAAAGGCCAGAAAGACAATGCAAAAGGACAGAAGACCCCTGAAGTAGAAAAGAACCTCTGTTCTTTTGTTTCAGTTTGCACTTTTCAAAAAGAAGAAATTTAATAATTTCTGCGCGGTTATGTAGGATGGCTACCCTAGCATTGCTGAGGTTTTTGCTATGTGATCCTTTCCTAGAAGTGCTTAATGACTGATAAAATTAGTTTTTATAGCTTTTAGTTCCATGATTACTGTATCAAGCCATTTGCTGATAGAAGGTTCTCAAAGTGAGTTTATAGTCCAATTTAGCAATTCTGTATCTGAATATATCTTTGAATCAAAGTGTACTGGCAGTATTTTGGTTAGTGCTATTAACCCATTTCCTAAGGATATTGGACATCTGAAGATTCAAGAAGCGTTTCTTGTGGTCAGAAATGTCTACAAGAGAAAGAAGTATCTCAGCATAAGATCTGTAACTGAGGGGGAGAAAGGTTTTTCATTCAACTCTTCCTTTCTCCAAAAGTGACGATACAGCAGAGGGAATGCAGTCCTCTGCAAATGATTTAATGGGCTCACAAGTACAAAGCAAAAGCATTACCTCAGAGTAGCTTTTGAATGAACTTGCCATTGCTGTCCTCATTTTGACACCAAGACACCGAACATTTGAAGTCTCTTCCTTACCTAAAGCTATTTGAATTTTGAATGTGCACTGCTGTAGTAGTCTTCTTAATGAAAAGAAAACTCTTGATAAAGGCATTAAAGCCCTAAAGAAAGCAGCAGCAGCAGCAAGCACTGGCTTCATTCTGTGACAGGAAACAGCTGGTAGCTGGCTTTTACTGAGAGCTGCCAAGAAAAGGTTGATTGCCATATCAAGTGAGGATACAGCAGGCAGAGACCAACAGGGCATGGGGATTTGCAACAAGACGGAGCTGAAGCTCAGCTGTATAGCAATGATCCAAACATACAAAGCACCTCCGACTGGAATGTTTCCGTTTAAGTTAAAAGGCAGATTAGAGCCCTGCTGGAGCCCAGTTTGAACTTCCAAAAAGTTGAAATGCTTTTCAGTGTGGTTTTCATTTTCTTTTCAGTAAAGATGTGGTTATTAATCTTCTCTATTACCTTACAAAATGTGTCTACTTCCACTCAAAAGGATATAGTGGAGGATCATGTTACCCTTATGGCTAGCTGATATAAAAGAATCTATTGGACACCTGCAGGTATTATAAAGTTCTTACTTACTGGAAAGTGAGCTGTAATTAACTCTTTTATGCTAACATCTATTTAGTTTATGGAGAGATTGTTTAAATGCTTTAAACCTTTTCTCCTCAGTACACATTAGAATGTTGATGCTATTTTCAACTAATATCTTTTTTTCAGTATTGAATGTTCCCTCATATTTCACAAAACAAAAAAGTTTTTCAAACTTGGATATGCTGATTTGATCCACCTAAGCTTCTGAAAATCTACTCAAGCTTCCTCTGGAGTTCAAGAGTGATTATATTTTATCATGGCAAGTCAGATCCAGCTCTTTTGCTGGCCAGCCAGAAATCATTTCCAAGGAAGAAAAGTGAGTGAGACATGGTCCTTCTCGTCCAGCTGCCACAATACCTGGTAGAGTGGGTTCTTGGCAACGAATCAGGTAGCAGAGTTCTTGTAAAAGAATATTTACAGAGGCAACATAAGGTATTTTATACTACCCCAACCTTTTCTTGGGGACACAGAACATAACAGAACACTAGCAGAACACGGCAAGTCAAATTCCTTAAAAAGAACAAATACCTCAATATGAAATTACCTGTTTACTTGCTCTTTTGTTGACCAAATTTTCCACAGATGGTTCTGTCCATCTGTACACACATGTCAGTATAAATGACCTTTGAAACAGGCTCAGCTCACGTATATGCACACAGGAACCATCTCAGAAACACATCAGCCCCCTACCCCCAGGGCCATGGCAGGAGACACTGTGCGCTTACCCTGCTTGGATTGCCTTGCACATGGAATTTTGTCCAAGGTTGAGGCACATGTAAAAGCCACATGCAATTGTGTCACCACGTCAGTCCACACAAGCTCTTCTTTCTATGCAGAACTAATCCCACACATTATATATTCACTGTACTCAGTTGCACAGATCCCAACAACTACGCATAGTAAGTTGTATATACAGTCCTGTGCAGGAATTTCATAAAATTGCAGCATGTACTGCCATCTGTTAAGATTTACCCATGGTTTCTACTGGCAGTCAACCTTTATTTTCAGAAATACAACTTTCTAAGCAGAAATCAGTTTTTAAGGTCAGGACTGAGTAAACTTGAACTCGCTGAACATAAAATTCCTTTGCTAAAGGAAAATGTACCGTAATCAGATGCTGGAAAAAATGAAGAAAGGCTTTCAACGTAACCAAAGTAGGTTACTTTGATTTAAATAATAAATCATTCCATGTATATGAGGAGATAAATGTCAAATTTTCATTTCTCTGGTAGTCTTGTCTCTGCATACAAATCAGTAGCAACTGAAATTACTAAAACTTTCATGTCCAAAATTCAACACTCTTTTCATCATTAAGCAGGGCTTCTCTGACCTGGTCCAACGCTGAACCAGACAATGACGCTAAAAACAAGACTCCTGCATAATAAAATGAGGAATTTTAATTCTTGCAGGAAAAAACCCTCAACAATCGCCACAAAAAACCTAACAGGTGTATTATCATATATTAAGAATTAAATATACATATTGTATATTTAATACAACATGTCTATTGCAATACAATATATAAACATTGTATAAATATATACATTCTTTATATACATAAAGAATTAAACGAGAAAGACCATTCCCCTTCATTTTAAAAATGAGGTATAATTACATTATATATAACATGCACATACTGTCCACAGCCTGGGAATCAAACGGAGTAAGCAACCAAAAACTCCCCAAGCAAACCTAGTCAACAGAACATATTATAAAAAACTTTGGCTTCTTAAGAAGGATGTTGTTTTTATTATTATTTCAATAATAAGATTTCTTCTGGTACTCATTTTCATGTCTCCTCTTTGAAGCTATCCTCTTTTTTCCTATGCGATTTAAAACATTATCTTCTTCAGCGAAGGATTTGTGATAAGAGGTAGGTGAAATATGTGTTTATTCAAAAGAGAAAAAAACAGATACTCTAGTATTTTATTAGAACCATAGCATTCATAAAGTTATTTTAAGAGAGCCACTTTTGACTCATTAGAAGTCAAAACTAGAATAGGATGAAGAGAAATCCTAATTCAGATGTGGTAGCTTAATTTCAAATGCTACCAACAAACTTTTCAGACGAAGTTTAATTGAATCATTGTTTATGATCTTCAGAGAGACTGTATCTGCAACAAGAGATTTTGCTGCAGAGATGGATCTAACAAGAAAGACAAGTTCCTCTAATCTAGTTACTGTGGGGTAAACGAGAAGAAAACACAGGCAAATATTTGATGATCTCTACTGTAGTCATGTTTTGTCAAGGACTAAGCAGCATCATAAATTATACTCGTGCTTCCTCTTAAAATTGTGTGGGACTCAGTGACTATGAGAATTTTTAGAAGAATCAAACCTAAGAATTCTGAATTCATTTCAGGGCAAGTGGGACACTTCCTGTTTATCACAGTACATTAAGAGTGTCTGGGACTTCATGGACTGCTTACGAAAGGTGAGGCTTAAACTCCACTCCAAGAAGAAGGAAAGGCTGGAAGGACAGTCAAAAGTATCTGAAAAAATTTTTGCATAGTATGATCCACAGAGTTGTGTGTGATGGAATGGAGAGAGTATCTGGTGCAAAAAATCTGCAATTAATATCTGTCCTAGAACTGTTCTTTGACCAGAAGGGAGAACAAATCAGATAAGGATAGGCTTCTGATACTGAGTCAGAAAATATTTTTGGAAGCTGAATTGATTGAAGAAGGTTCTGCATGGGAAATCCCAGGTGATGAGAGCAGTGGATCTGCTCATAAATGTTCTCATATAAATATCATAATGAAAACATTATCACAGACTCTGATCTGGAGGATCCTTCTGTAAAGATTTCAGATTATTCTGAAAGTAATCTGGTAGGTCTCCCAGGATGCATATGTACATTGAGATGCTGGTTGAATATAATTATAAATTTCAAGTATATTTTCAAAAGTTGACTGCCTCTCTTTTGCTGTTGAACTTCCTTAGTACTTTCCTGCTATTTGGGTACTGTTAAAGATTTTCTCATGAAGACAAAAAGGGAGAATGAACAGTCAGCCCACACTCTCCATGACCTGTCCCTGTTGCCTCTGTGCTATTATGTTTTATTATATTTGTCTACCCACTCCTACAAAGTTCTACTTAGGTCTCTCAAATAAAACGAGATGGGAAAAAAGGTGTAAAGGGAATAACAGGGATGACCCAGAGTTGTCTTTCTGTTTTGTTTTTTTCTGGTGGCTAGAAAGCTGGGGTAAGAATTGGGTCTGCTAAAAATTGTCCCAATTGTTTTATTGATGGGAAAAATTCTTGTCTCTGAAAGAATTTGCTCTTTCCTCACAGAAGACATGAGGCTAAGGAACAGAGGATGGGAGCCATTGAACTGAATTCTAGTTCTAGAGAACAGTAGCTCAATACAAAGTGTCTAAAAGAAAAGTTATATATATATATATACATATATATATTTATTTATGTGTATATATGCACATATATACAGCAATGTTATTCCTGCTATCTTTGCCTTAGCTCTACCTGAAATAACATATGAAAAAGATAAGTCTCAAAGATCCTTTTCCCATGGAATATGCAGGCAGAAGTATGCAAAAGGAAGCAGGAGCTCAGAGTCCCCACCAGCACACTGCCTGGAGTTTTGTCACTGCAAAAGGATGTGGCTCCTTCCACATCCCACAGCCACCAGCCCCATACCACCACCACTACAGAACACACCAACACTGTGGTGCCCTGCTCAGTACTCAGCCTTCCCTAAGGGCTGCCCACACATTGCCCAAACATTGCTCAAGTCCTGCACGGCACACACAGGACTGGTTTGGAAGTTTATCTTCACAAATAAAACAAAAAAACAAAAATTATAGAGATTTGCAAGCACCGTAGCTGTATGGCATGCTAGCAGTAAAAGTTCTGACTGACTCACAAACCAATTTAATCAGTAAATAGCTGCTGGGAGTTCTTTCCACAGATAAGTACTGCTATTTTTTATATGCACATACACAGTGCAATATTCCAGCCCATTATTTCTTATTTAAATCATTCACCTATTTGCAGCACATAGCAAATCTCTTTTTCTATCCACAAAAAATCATTTTCTATCCACGAATTTCACAGCAGACTGGAGAATCAGGGCAGCCATATCTGATGCACGAACCTTCTATATCTTCCAAAATGGCTGATCAAACTTGATCCACAACAATTTCAAACAGCAGAAGGTATCATTAAACTATATATTAGTTGTTTATAGTATGTACAGACGTTAACAACACCTGGAATTATGAGCTCTGAATTGTGAGATAATTTCTGATGAGCAAACACTGAATACAGCTGTGAAATATTGGCCCTCTGAACCTACTTAAAGAAAAGTATGGACATCTGTTTGAGTATATCTCCCTTTCCTCCTGACCTTTTTTCTACTGCTAGAGAAGTTAAGCTTGTTGGTTTTTAATTTGTCTCTCAAACATGAACTTAGTTTATTAGAGACAGAAGTAAATTTGGTGTTACAGAGATTATGTTTAGCTTTGCAAGTCTTGCATTAATTCATTCTTAAAACTAATCACATGATGACATTATTTGATTTTCTGAAGAAGCTTGATCTCCTATTAGCATATACAGTAACTTCATGAGTTGTTGCCCGAAGCTAAACTGTTGCCTTGGTAGCAAAAAATGAAGTACAGATGCCCTCTAGGCCAGAAGAACTAAAACAGTGCTGCATCCTGTGTACTTCAGTTTTGCTGTTTAATGTTAACACATACAGTCCAAATCAGATAATAGCAAATGCTGACCTCCACACTCGGGCATTTGATTTTAACATCTACACCTCAAGAAGATGCAAACTGCTAGCAGAAAACCTTAACATGCTAACTGGAATATATGAAATAGACATAAAAGAGGAGATCAAACCCCAACATGAAATAAAAGCACAACTTACAACCAAGTGCAATTTCTGACGATTTGTAGCTCAGAGAAGACGAAAACACAGTTTCTGTACCTGCAGCAAAGGATGGTGTCTGTTGGTGACCTCTGCTGAGAACACCAACTTGCACTGTGCCACATGCCTGGACAGCGAGGTACAGGCCCACTCTTTGTGGTCTTGATTAATGTACAGTCGTCAGGGACAGTATTACTGTCATGTTAAATAATGTATCTCATGTATTTACACTAGTCCAGGATATTTCACTGTACCATGTCACCAAAGAGCCCAGCTCTGTGTGGTAGTGGCAGGATTTCCTAGTGCATGCCCTGTATAAATGGCATTGAAGGTGCTGCCGAACTGCAAAGGATAAAAGCACATACACACAGATTATCACAGCCATCCTGCTTATACTACTTGTGCTTCAGCTATTTTGTTCCTTTTATTTTTATTCAATTTCAGTGAATTATATAGTTGTCTTTCTATGTATCTTTAGAGGAGTGTATTCATTTATGTTCAACTCACCTTTCCATCTGCGGACAAATACACAGTGACCCAAATATACACATTTACCCAAGATTTTATAGAGATCACAGTATGATACACAATCCTGAAAGCATTCATTCAATACGTAAGAAAGCTTTTCATTTAATCTACTTTGGGGGCAGGGGGGGAGAGAGACACCGTATGCCTCTCCATACAGTGAATGAAATTGCTTTTCATTGACTCAGGTTACTCTGGGCACTGCTCTTTCTAATGCAGCCTTATTAAATTCAGGGAAGGCTGCTACAGTGAAGTCTGGGGTAGATGAAACAGTGCTCAAATGCTACACTTCAGATACCTATTTCAGATGCTGTCTTTGAAGAATGACACGTAACAGAAACAGTCTTTAACTTGCTCTAGGAAAGCATCTTGAAGAAGTCTTCTGCTGTCTAATTACAGTAAGTCAAGTACATTTAAGCTAGAAAGTTCATTAAAATTTCAAGCATACACTACACCATCACTAAGGCGTATTTCCTGACATTCCTATAAAACCTAGTGCTCTTGGGAAACTGATGGCTCACAGGGTTGTTAATGAGTGAGAGACCCTTCGCCTCTTGATCTCTGGTTTCTGTTTAATCTGGAAGCAGCAAATAACTGTTAGTGGCTGATGGTGTTTATGAATTAATCTGATAACCACTCTTAGTTTAGATGGAAGCAGGAAAACACCCCAATTTTAAAAATCTTTGCCTACCTTCCTTGTCCCTTGCTCATGCAATCATCTCTGATGTGTCTGGATCAGCATAGCACAGAAAACTACAGACTCCTCCAAGAGACCGGACAGACAGAATGTCAGTGTCCATACAGCTTTCATCACAGCTTGCCAAGGTGACAAAGTGACCATGTCATTCACTGGGTACACAAAAGGTGCAGTACAGAACTACTGACTGAAGGTCAGATTACAAACTCTCCCTTCCTCCTGAGGACACCCCTGTGTGTTGGGAAGAAAAAAATCTACTTTAGGGATGAGTAACACCAAGTTACAGGACTTGCTTTAAGGGCTGTGTAGGGTGCTTCTGGAAAACATGAAGGTGTTTTCACCTCACTACCTAATTTGTTGTGATGAGTTTTGTTGGAACCCTGGATTCTGAGAGCTTTAATCTCTCAGAGCTGACAAGCACAGATCCTCAAAAATACACTGCATTTGATCTGAGGCCCAGGAAAAGGCTTCCAAAACTAGGTGATAACACTGAGATTGTTAGTGTGTAATTGATAGAAGTGTGTTGTATCACTGGGTGAAGATTTAGAATTTTAGGGTTTGGTATATAGTAATATATATATACACAGGTAACAAGATGGTGGAATTAGGGTGGTGGCCAGCACCTCTTCTTTCTTCTTCTTTCTTCTCCATTTTGAATAAGTTTGTAATTAGGTGAAAAGACCCTGCATTGCAGAGGCCAGGGCATTAGGTTATTGGGCTATAAGTAAAAAATATATTTGTTGGCATAATATAATTGGGTAACTTGGCCTTCAAAAGGCTGTCATGGTTAGACACTGGACACCATACCAGTGCCCCATGAAAATATATTTTTTACTAATAATGGTTGTGAGATGTGATCAGGAACAGAGCAGAGCAGGCTCAGACTTAGGAATAGGAAAAAAAACTTTAATAAACTACATTAAAGGAAAGAAACACACAGGGAACATGAAAACTCTCAGAAACATTCCTCCTCCTCCCAACTTCCACCCTTCCCACAATTAGAC
>WEIT01042184.1:29837-40114 GCA_013389985.1 Dryoscopus gambensis | reverse complement strand
AGTTTCAGAGACAAATCTTAAACATGAAAATCTCTGCGGTACTAAAAACTTCATGGAGGCTATACTGAGTAAACAACAGCTGGCTGCTCTACTTCTTGCAATTTATGTCTTTTTAAACTTGCTTTTCCCACTTTCTTCATTCAGGTCCTAACAACCCCAATAGCACCACCCAGCCCGCAGTCAGGCAGGCAAGAAGCTGGGCTCTATAGCCCTTGGTCTTGGTGAGGGAAGGGGGGATGGGGGGAAGGGGAGTAAATGGATACACAAAGAGAAACTATTAGTCACTACAAAATGTCCTGCCAGGGAACATTTGGGAAACACGGTTATTGAGGTGCACATAAGCGTAAGCAGATCCTTTCTGTCACTTCAGAGGAAAAAGGGGTGAGGATGAAGGAGATCTTACAGAAGGGAATATCTGTGCAGAAATGGCTGTTAGTCTGGGCTAACCAGAAAACATTAGCTCAACCACCGAGCTAAAAAGAGAGCCAAAGTCTCTCCCCATTCAGAGCAAGGAAATCAAATTCCATTCTCGTTTTATCTTGGCACAGATCTTTTGCTTCAACCTCTGAATTACACCAGTTTCTGTGATTAGGACTCAAGGCGATTATTTTTGGCCTTAAAAAAAAAGGACTGCACTGAGCTGAGAGTTACTATGTCTGGTATAAATACAAGCTGAGCATTGGGTAAGTTTTAATTCAGACACATTAATCAAAGAAAATAAAGCAACGTAAAAGCATCTGGAAACACAAATTAGTAAGACTAAATGTCTCACTTCTTACGGTAATTTTTTCTTGGCTTGATAAAGGAGGCTTTTCTCCTCTCAACTGTCGTGAAAGGTTTGCATTTTCCTTTCTTCTTTGAATCCCTCTAAGGCATTGCTATAATGAACATTTCTTCTGGAGACTTCTGGATAGATTCAGCATGTTTTGGCTACAATTTCCATATGACAAGTACTAAATTTCATCACATGATCACCACTGCAACACTTGCTGGACTGGAGCACAGTTCAGCGATGTGTTAAAAATGAGAATGTTGCAGCTTGTCTCCTCTGTGGTTTCTGCTGTCCCAGGCGGGCAGAGATGAGCCCTGTAACACAGCACTTACCTGTAGGACACCAAACTGGCCTTTGTATTATTTTCCTCATTAACTGCCCATATATCTCAGGGAGAGCTCTATCTCTTTATGGATTCAATTGGAAAAGAAATAAAATTAGTACCTTCAGAGGATTACATATTTTATAATGACATCTGTCCATCACAACCAGCCTGACAGAAGCTTTTCCTCTTTACAGAAATTATAAAATACTGGCTGCTTGTTCCCTTAAAATGACTCTACCCTTGGCCCTTAATATTCAAATTTTATCCTTCCAGTGCTCACACAGCTTGAGCTTTCTTTAATTTAGTTAAAATGAAGAGTATTTAATTTCAAGATTATCTGAATCATACTAAATAATTCACATAACTGAAACTAAATCACAGCCATGGTCTCAGTTATACATTAAATCTTGGTGTTACTTATATAACATCAGAAAACATCATCTCTGAGCAAGGGATACTCAGACTCTCCAATTACTTCCCATTTACCACTAGGGGCCAGCAGTTCACCTGCTGCTGCTACACCAAGGAGTACCTGACCACCTGAAAGTAATTCTGCTCCCTCTTTCACCTGCTAAACCATATCAAAATAGACTAGAAATTCATACCCACCTATCTTACACATAAGAAATAGCTCCCTATTGTCATAAGAGATACTTTATAGAGGGAGAGAGAAGTAACTTAGGCCATTATGCATTTAAAGGAGGTACAAGGAAAAAGAAAATAGAAGCATTACAATTGGGGAGAATTATTGGAGGGTGATTCTTTTCCCCCACTGAAAGCTACCAGTCCAAGGAAGGGTGCTAATGGTTTTCCCTATCTCAATGCCATCTCTGAAATTAGTATCTGTGGCCTGAGACATATAATTTAACATTTGGCTGCCCTTCCCTCTAGCTGTAACAGACTACCTAGGGAGCAAAGACAGTGTATTTGATATCTCATTCCAGCACATGTACTTGGAGACAATCCCTTACTTTGGAAAATGGCAAGCAGTATCATCTGAAAAAAAGTCTCTGTTTAGACATCCAAAAAAGTAAAGATTTTCAAAATGTCTTCACCATATATTTATTTACCTTTACCTGTTTTGAAGACATAGGAGTAAGCAAGAGCTACTAAACAGCATGTATACTGTAGAGCTATTACATCATGGTGTCAAAATTACAAGGGAAAAAACTTCATCTTATCACAGACATTGCATTACTGTAGACAATTACTGAAAAATGCAGCTCCTCACAAAACCAGCTTAGCATTTTTCAGGTTCCTCTGGACTTAAATAGCGCCCATCTCATAGGAATTTTATAATTTAAGAGCACTACAAGAGAGCCACTGGAAGAGATTAAGAGATTAGGCTATTAATTAAAACTTTTATCCCATATTAAAAAACAACCAACCAACTTTTAGAGGAGATGAAATTGTATAAAGGAGAAAACTTTAGTTATAGTTGTCCTCAGTTACAGTTTTCCTAAGGAGCAGACAACTTCCACCTCATTGCAAACCAGTGGCTAAGACTGCAATGCAGATACTGCTCACATGGGAATACCTTCAACAATATAGTTTCTCCTTGAAAACTGGACCTCCTTCAAGCGCTTTTGCATTATGCTGTGAAATAAAGTCTCACATGTATTTTTGCCTACATTAGGGAGGTTCTATAGCAGAGATGGCCGATCCCAGCTAGAAAAACCTTGGCATGCTGCATCCTTCAAGAGCTGAGAAGCATTAGAGGTGGCAAAAGATCTCTTCAAAGTCCAACAAGGAATCTCTAAGACTAAACCTAGATATTTTCCCCATCCCACAGTAAGCAAAACAGCACAGCAGGTAAGGAAAACAGCAGTCACATGCTGCCCATCAGCCTCAGAAAAACCCCAAATACCAGACCCTCAGGTTCATGTGACAAGCAGAACTCCCCTGAACATAATGTAATTGCAAGAGTTTATACAAGCTGTGAGTCTAGCACAGGGTTTTTTAAACTATTAACAGCTGGTATAATTCTGTTAAAGCTATGTCTCAGCACAGTTCAGCTGCAGATCAGTCTTGTTTCAAAGAAAACAAAGATGATAATTTTGGTGAAACGGTTGCCTGAAATACAATAAAATACTCATTAGGAAACTCAGGCTGCTCCTACCCCCAAGAGCATTTATTAACCCTTGTATTAGGTTCCTCAAATCCTTTCTGCTTGCTGTGTAAATCCAGCCCTGTTTCCTTGCTGCCTCCATTTTGCATTGCCACAGTAGTTGTGTGCTTCCAGCTTCTCCTCGCAGTTTTAGAAGTCAGTAAATGGGTTTCAGGACAACAGACACTCAAGCCCCTGAGTATCAAAATTATTTAGAAAAAAAAAAAACACACACACACAAAAAAAACCAAACATAAGATAAGTCAGTTTCATCTGTTCAGCCTCATTAAATCCTTCCCTTCTTTTTGCTTGGATTTTCCATTGATATCAGGCTTGCACCCCCAGCAAAAGGGATGGTCAAGCCATTATATTTACCAAAACAAATTATGCAAGCTGATGAGAAGAGTTTCTTGCAGCACTGCCACCTAAAGTATGGAAGAGGGCGTAGAGAAAAAAAAGGCTCAAAATCAAGTGTTGTTATCAATGAAACTTTGTCTGTTCATGTCAGCAGAGAATCTGTGTACCAGAAGAAAAGAAACAAGGACGGAATGGCTGTAATTCCTTAGCAGGCAGCCAAATTGAAGAATAACATATCTCTAACAGAGCTACTTAGAAAGTCCTTCAGTAAGTATGCCTGGGTCCAGTAATTGCAGCTTTCTTATAGCAGTAAGTAGATTACTAAAAAGCAAGAGCAATTCTGGGGAAAATGTGATTACAGAAATGGTAGGTCTCATCTAACTATTTTGTGTTATTTAGCACATATTTTCCAAGTAGTACAAGACCCGCATTTTCAAAGAGAAAAATAACTGCTTTACCAAACCCAGGGAGGAAAAGGCATTTTGAGAGACTTGCCTATTAACATGGAGCACAGAGGTTTGCAGATATCCAGATAGGCTTGATTAACTACTGCTTCTTCTTGACTGACATATAGTTTGCTCAGGAGGCCCAACACTCACACTGAGCCTAGAGTTTTAACGTGCACTAGAGACTTAAAACTCCCAAAATTTGAGACTGATGTATCTGTCAACATACAAGAAAAGAGCAGGTACACAGTCATAGAGGTAATAACACATAATAGAACTCCCAGTTCCAAGCGCAGTCTTGGAAACAACAAAAATTATATTTGTATTCAGAAATAAAACTAAAATCAGTGATAGTAGGTCAGTTAGACACACCATGATAATTTCATTTGTTATTGATTTGTAGGTTTAGTATTCTACATTGAGACAGTCTATCTCTTTTTAAAAGTAGCACACTCAGCTTTAAGAATATGCCCTCTTAAAATCTCAAAACACTTGTTTCATATTATGGTCACTTTTCTGAAGACTGCAGTGACAGGCTCAGATGCTGAAAATCATGTTTCTCCTTTTCTGCTGGAGAAAGTCCAGCTCACAACAGTGTGGGAGACGAAAGAGATCTGAAATGATCTGAATCCTTTCCTGTGACACATGCAAACGGACAGGTGTGGCTGGACATAGCTGCTAGAAAATAAAGTACGCTGAGCAATTACAAACTTGCTGTTTGTCTCAGGAAAAGAGAATTGTGTAATCAGTAAATCTAACTGAGTTGTATTGATAGAGCCAGCAATGTTGCCTCTTCAGAAACCTGATGAAAATGCCAACACAAAGGCCATCAATAAGTGCTCTACTGTTCATGGGGAAAGCTGAAAGGCATCACCAGATGTTCTGTACAGAACGTGCTTTGTCTATAGGTATGGTGCAGATTCTCACAGCTTGTCTGCTTTAAAAAGACTTCTCCAAATAAGAAAGTCCTATAAAATTCTACCGTCAACACCCTGTGTGCACAGCCAAACACCCAGCACCTCATGCACTAACAGTGGGGATATATGCCTAGGAAACTACAGGTTGAGAACACTGTTTGTTAACTGGCTTGCAAGCAGCACTCTGCAAACAATCCCTGATGCTGTCACACACAAAGTGTGACCCACCTTGATAGTGTCTACCTCTCTCTGTCTCCTTTACCATGAAAGATTGCATTCCAGCACCTCACATACAGTTTTGCCATGAGTTAGACAAATTTTTCTAACTTCACCTGAAGTGAAAGGTACAAACCAGCTTACCCACATAGCCATATTGTAAACAAAATTAGATGGAAAAGATGAAAAATCCCTCCCACCAATAAACAGCAAATTGTGCTATGTATAGAAAAAGAAAAAAATCTGCAGAAGAGTGGGTGGCTCTGGACAGGGGTGAATACTCCATGGGCACACTGTGTCTTTCTCTTTTACCAGTGAACTTCCTACAAAAGGAGCTTGCAAAACCTGTTTCCTAAAGGGAAACCATAATTAATGGCATCTGCCACAGGAACGGATAAGCATTCACTGAATTGCAAACCACAACTTCAGGCACCCTTAACTCCCACACAATAGATCACCAGTGCCTCTCAGGTTCAGCTGGTATCCAGCATGCTGCTAGACTTCAAAACAGGAGGGTTGTTGAGTGACAAGTCAGCCAAGTGACAGAAGAACCAATATCAATATACATAATGCAACCAAACCCAGTGAACTTGGGTCATCTAGTTTACAACAGCATGGCTTCCCACCCCTGGAGAAATTGGGATGCTTTCAGCCTAACGAGACACTGATTCTTGTCTCACTCAGGCTCCAGAGGCACAACAGGAGCAATCTTTTTGTCCCATCAGAGAAGGAGGGGGGAGGAAATGCTACAATCTTGAAAGGTCTAGTTCAGATACTTACAAAAGGGAAGGGATGTCAAGGAAATTATAAATAAATGTTTAAAATGGGGACTCTGGCCAACTGGAGGATTGAACATTTCTGTACAGTGAGCAGTGTGAAACTGGTGACTTCGAGACTCAGAGGATCTATTTTAAGGATTTATACTGCAGGTTTCACAGCATTTTCCTTTCTCGTGATGCCTTTGACTCTGCAGTATAAAACCAGATTATATACATAAATGGGCTGACTCACACCGCTCATCTTAGATGAAACAGAGTCTTAAGCAGTTTTGAATTTAAGTTAAACAACTGGATATGTAAAACAAAAACACTTTAAGTAAATCATACTTACTGACTAGAAGACCCATGAAGCTGAATTCTGAATGTGTGGGGCACGCAGTCACCCCAGAAGCCCAGCAGACCTCAGGAGGTCTCCACTCCAGCCCCCTGCTCAAGATGACCAGCCCAGGGGGCTGAATTACAAGATTAGCAAAACAGCTAACTTGGGTTGAAAATACTTGTGAAAAATTTTGGGGTGGGAAGGAAGAAGAGGCTCACAGATACCTTGTGGGGAAACCACAGTCAAGCCTGACCCTCCTCCCCAGCTGCAGCCTCATCACCATCATGTGCCTGGCAATCCCTGCCTCACTGGCCACAGGACACCCCTTGGCTCTGAGCTTCCCCTCCCACAGAGAGCAGCTGCCCCGCATTGCACCCTCTGACATCAAATACTGAAGCTGGAATAAATTGAATAGACTTCTTTAAGCCAAGGCTGTCACTCTGTGTGGTGAAAATAAAAACTAAATAGCACTCTGTAGAATTTAAGAATTAATAGGAAGATTAAAAAGATGACAGTATAACTGTGATAAGTAATCAGGTAGCTTCTGCAAACCTGTGTGCAAAGGCAATAACAAGGTCTATTGTTTCAAGTCTAAGACAGGATTCAAAGTGAAAATTGCTTTAAAAAATATTTTTTAAAATATATTGTAAAAAAAGGTACTAGATGATAAAAAGTATTTTAAATCATGGAAATAACTTCAAGCTACTTGAGTTTGCTTCATCAACCTCAGACAATGCATGCTGGGATGTAGAACCACATCTCTACTTACTGATCCAAATTAGTAATTTACCTATAGGTAATGAAATAAATCTTTATTTTGCAGGTTGGTTACATTACCAGATCAGTAAAAAGCAGGTAGATATGTTCAAGGTATTCTGGGGCAAGGTATCTAGTCTACTTATAAGTAGCATTCATGAATTGCATAACCAAAAAAAAAAAAGAAAAAAACCCTGAAAAGTATAGATCCTTTTAAGAAACATATTTCAATTATTGAACAAATATCATGTTCACAGAAAAACAGTTGCCCTTCTATAACAGGCAGTTTTAATGAGTCTATTTCCATAAAAATGCTTGATTTTCAGCTTCAAACCACTCCAGTGCCCTCCTTCAACTCCCTTGCTAGGCATCTGATTAAAAATGAGTATTACAAAAAATATTCACAATTTTATTCATTTGAGTCTTATTCCAGGACTATTCTCTGATATCATCCTTAGCTGTTTCCCAGGAAATGCTCTAGGGCGTCCATTGCTGATAAACACACACATGCACATACCTCACATCCCATACTCCAAAGAACATGGATTGATTTATGGATTGTGATATGGTCTAATATCACTTACAAAATCTCCTACCTTCTATTGCAATGGGAGTAAACTGAGTCACCTTCACAACAGAGACTATTATTTGCCACTTCCACAAGAGATGGAGGTTTCATTTCTCTTCCCCCTGACTTTCAAATTAGCCATTCACAGCTATGCAAAGGTAAACACACACAACTCTACACTCTCACCAAAAACTGCTGCATCCCTACGGAGCTCCTAGAGTGTGAGTAGAGCAGCCAGCCTCCTCCACAGCTTCCTGGGTGACAAGCCTCTCCTGCAGGAAGGCTGCTGCATCAGATTTTATTTGAAAGCCAAACAGAACAAACATCAGGACTCATTTCACTTATGTCTCTGTGTTGTCTTTCCCCTTCAATCATTTGGGGGTTAAATCTTTGTCTTTGTAAGAAGAGCTCCTTCAAGGCCAGCCTGCTGCACTCCCTTTTTAGGAGGGAAGAAGACGGAGAAGATCCTTCTCTGGAGCTCTGTGCTGGCCTAAAATCATATTTAAACTCACTCACTGGGAAACAAGGCTCTGGGACAGATCCCCAGCATATACGTATCCCTCCAAAACAGCCCAGCTGCGGTGTCACCTCTGCGTGGTCTAAACCTAGACATCTTCCCTGTTTCGGTGGTGCTTTCCATATCAGTAGCTTAAATCCAACTCTTACTATTGGCAGAATTTCAAACCCCTTCACACTACATTTGCTTGAGTTTAAACAGCATTGAACCATGCAGTGAGGTTATAGCCCAAATTTCAAGCTTTTCCAGAAGAGCCTCCAATGAACAGCCGACCAGGAATGTAACAACATTATGATAGTCCTTTAATTCCTCAAGAAAAAAAAAAAAAAAGACTGCTTTTTCTCGATCATTACTGTGGTCATTACATATACTACTGTATTTCAAGACTTAACATTGCTCCGATTCACAAGCAATAATGGAGGGAACAGAAAAGCAATGGCTCTGCCAGGTCTGCTCTGGTTTGGCTGGGTTTCTTTTTGGAAGTGTGCAATTGCTGTCAGAGCAATGAATTGCCCATTTCTGCTGGAGATGTTGCTTCAGGAAAAACCAGAGTGGTTTTAGTCCTTTTATCTCAGCAGAGGTCACCCTGAAAGCTGCATTGAAGAAACAAAACAAAAGCACATCTGATGTAATATGCCTGACTACTGAGAAGGAAAAGCCCCACAAGCTTGAAACAAAGCCTCCAGCAAAAGATTTCCTTCCGTGTGCCCTGTGACACACACAGCCATCAGCAATTTATAACTTTTAAAAAAGAGCTAAGGGAAGGATTCAGATAAATTGCATTTTGCTATAAAACAGTGACTGGATTTGCTTGGGAAAAAAAGAAAAGCTACTCTTGTCATTTATAAATTAAGATATAGGGAGGTTCCTGTCCCACTCTTCCACTAAAGACTAATTTTTGTACATTGTATTTTATTCCCCAGTTCCCAAATGCAATTGTGCAAATGCTTAACTTTAAGCACTGAACCGAAGTCAATAGCATCATCCACCTGCTTAGTGCCAACATGACCAGTTTAAACTTCTGCTGCAGCAGAACACAGAAACCAATCTGAAATCCAGGGTTGAATTCTTCAGATTTGATGAAACTCTGACGAGAACTGGACTCTGAAGGGTGAGGGGATTGTTGAGGCTGTTCAAATGCTCATTTTGGACATACAAAATGTCACAGCAGCAGAGCAGAGGAAAGAGCCCAGGATTTGTAGCTTCTCTTTGTTTCAGACTGAGTCTTTTATTTCTCAGACCTATATGCTAATGGAGTAGTTTGTTAAGCAGTTTCAGTTCTGATCAAGATATTTGAATAGGAATCTTACTTTAGATCTTTGCTGAAGCTGCTTGAATTAAGCTTGACAAGTAGCATGAAAAACACGGAGTAACAAAAATGTATCACAGGTCCCTTAAGCCAAGCTTTTACTGATTTTACAGGACACTTGAAGAGCTAAACCCTAATTAAAAAAAGACATGCATGGATTCTACATAAGCAGTGTATGTTTAACAACCGAACTCTCTTAAAAATTTTTATTAGCCCAGTTTTTGAATTTGAATGACAATACATACTTCAGTCTCTGTGTACAAGCTGTATTAAGCTACCTGACACCAAAATAGGACTTTCTGAGGCAATGAATAGAAATCATTTCCAGTGAAGATGATAGGAAGAAATGCTGCCATTGGATCATCTCCCTGGAGCTCCTAGAGCCTCACACTTCTCTTTCCATGGCTTTCCAACTCAAGCCTAGGATAAGGATATGTCTTTTCTAAATAATAAAGCCTGGTCTGAGGAGGCAATGGGTAAGGGGTGTTAAGTAGGGCCCTTTCATTAGGAGTGATTATAAGACAGAGCATTATTACTCTATGCAATGATAGAGCAACAGTGTACAAGAAGGCTTGAAATATACAAATATAAAGAAACTTACACTATAGATGAGGTTAACATTCCTAAGCAAGCACAGATTTTGAAAATTTAATTTATAGCCATTTCAAAAATATTGTTTTCCAATACGCAGGCCAAAACTTTCAACTTAGCACTGCATTTTGGTACAAATACTTGTTAAAAACTAACCGAATACCAGCAACTCTTATTCCTTTTTTTTTACTGAAAAATCAATTGTTTGCTGTGGAAAAAACATGAGCAATTCCTATGAAAAAAAAAGTACAGAGAATTTTATTTTCATAGAAAAAATGTGGACAATGGGCTATTCCTT
>WEIT01042184.1:16307-29758 GCA_013389985.1 Dryoscopus gambensis | reverse complement strand
TATTCCTTGCAAAGATTTATACATCAGCTAGAGACTGTTGTCACACCAGACCTAAAACAATTTTACCACACTTAAGAGGCTCAGGAATGCTTTTGTTTGAGCACAGAACTTTTCTAAACATAATGCAGCTCCGCTAACAGCCACCGGCCCTCAAGTGGAAGCCCTTGGAGAGGTATTACCCTGAAAGCCATTTATCTTTTACTTCAATTTGCTAGCAAACACCAACACAGAGAGCCATTAGAGAACAAGTGCTCTCTGGATGCTGAAAATCAATGGAGGAAAATTAAAAATCAACAAAGCTCTCACATACAGCCTCTTAAATGAAATGGCCTGTGATCTAGTCAATCCTAGTTAAGAGGAAAGTAAAATAAAATCTTAATCAAGGATGAGCTCTAGTGACACTTCTTATCATATTTATATTGTATATCATATACCTCCAACTATAATCTGCGTCATAAGGATATAATCTGGTAATAAAGCAACTCATAGGGCATAGAACAATTAAGAAACTATTTTCAACACTCCAGTTCTAATGCCAGACTAAAGGTTGATGCTTCGAGAAGGTTGATGACAAATGAAGTGGCACAAGCAAACGTAGCAGAACTTTTGTACACTGTTTTGATAGATGCCCTTTTTCTTAAATCCTCAAGAGTAAACTCAGCTAATTTACATCTTATCAAACTGAGGTTAGATCCTGTGGCAGCGTTGGGAGTAACAGACTGCCTGTGATGCTCTTCCATGTTGCTCACAGTAATGGAGAAATCAAATAAAATAAAAAAGTAAAAATATTCAAAAGGTTTGCTTATGCTGTTTTACCTACTAATCACTGTTACACATGAACCAGCTAAACCACTACTCCTGAGAAAATGATCAGGTATAATATAAAGATGGCAAAAGAATTCAGTGTCATGTGAATTAACCTCTCTGTTACCATGCAATAAACATGCAACAGCATGAGGTTTGCCAGCAAAACAGAAGATCATTCAGCAAGGCAATTAGTAGCCATCCTAGTGTGACAATTTCCCTGGGATGTAATAGGTATGGCACAACTAAGTAGTTTTGTCCTACATGTACTGAAATAATCTTTACTGGTTGAATTCATTTTCTCTATTATTTCTGAATGAGAAGGTCAGCATTTCTCCTTTCAGTGATAATTCCTCAACATGGCAAGCAGAGAGAAGATGAAAGGGTTTCTGTAGATTCTTTCTAAGTTCCATTATAAACATGACTTCTGTGAGGATAGAAGAATTCTGAGGTAAAAAATAAACAGAAATGAGAGACCTTACACCCCAAGGCATCTCTCCCCATTTGCCTACAGCCTGTTTAGCAAATAGAACCAGTAATTCAAAATTAATGCAAAGGATAGGGTCGGAAACTAAGCACAACAGTTTTGACTGAAAACAAGAAAAATGTAAAGATCGGGTCTCCAGGTTATCTACTCTGTTGCTGCAATTGCTCCTACATGGATGTGCAAGAATACTGCACGGCACCATGGTAAGGATTGGTTGGTTTGCAATTGTTTTAGGTGGACAAGGCGAAGCGATGAAGCTGTTAATTACTCCAGAAGATCAGAACAGTCTGAGCCTCTGATGTGGTCATGGATTTCTCCTTTGATTTATGTGTCATGGTCCCAGCTGAGGCTCTTTGAGTGCATCATCCACAGTTATATGTTGTGGAACCACCCTGTGCTTCCAACTTCAGCCAGACAAATCTGGGCAGAACATGGTTTCTCTTTCCCTGTTCTTTCAGAGAAGTATCAGTGCTTCAAGCTCTTCTGTGAGACTCCTTTGCCACATAGCTTTTACTCAGCATAATGGAATTACAGATCCAACCACAGCACATAACTCCTCCACAAACTTGACTGTTACCTCTTTTGTTGGGACTGTTTTCGTCAGCAGCAAATGAAGTTCCTCATCTTTGCCTAGGACTGGTGATGAAATTGCTTGACCTTCTAGAAACATACAGACTTTGAAAAGCTTTTCACACACCTTGCATCTTTATCTTGTACAAGGACTATTTTTCAAAGGCTTTGCAAGCTGTTGGGTGTAAAAAGCCTTTTAATGATTACCATTTTTTCCTTGTTTACTAGTGTGAGGGTGCGAAAATTGTGGGCATCATTGATGTCTTCTACCAGAAAATACAAACTTTAAAGTGCCCAAATGGCCACCTATCTTATAGTCATGAAGGCAGATGAAATGGCATATCTGAACACAAATATAACAAATTTAGGACTTCGTAAATCTGCAGAATTGAAACTTCAAGATATTTATTTGGCAGTCAAGGTGTTCTCAAAAATGGTAAAAATGAAAATTCACAATTTATTCTTCCAGAATAAAGACAGTTGCCACAGGTGACTAACTCAGGAAGTCTTAGATGACAGATTCAGTAATTTTTACTGGTAAGGGAGTGGAAGCTAAAATATAAACTGTACCTTAACTTCTTTGTTTTCACTTCTGAGGTTAAAATTTCAAGATAGTTGGGTGAGAGAGAGAATAGCCCAGAACATTTTTCTTTATTGTAAAGCTCAAGAAAATTTGTAAGAAATCACAGCAGATTTTCTCTGATTATAAAAGGCAAAGGTAAAATCGCAGTTGCCAAAACCTTGACTACGTTGCTTGCTCTTCCCTAGCAAGGCTCATTTGATTGCAACTTGACTCATCAGATGTTGTTTTAACACCTCTTGAGATGCACAGAGTTGATGTCTATGCTCCCCTGAAGACAAGAACATATTTTTCAAGGCTCTAGGCTGCCAGCCGCACTGCAGTGAAACATATGCTGTCCTGTTACTTCAGATAACAAACGGCTTCTCTTTTGTTCAGTGATTCAGCCACAGAAATAAATTATTTTGTCTCCTGAGACTTTTAAAATGAGTGAGGTCTCTGCAAATAGGCATCAACTGCATTGTGTTTACTAGGTGATATACTTCTAACACAGGGCTAGATTATTCCAACCAAGGTATGTTAATTCAGATGGCTTTTGTAAGCAACATCTGAGGTAATCTGTTGTGACTCTGCTATTCCCAACAGCGAACCTTATCAAGAGACTATAAATATTGCATACCAAACATTTTATGTGATGAACAAGCACTGACAATATACTGTATTCTGAAATGGTCAGTAAGTAAGTTCATTCCCATAAAAGAAGTCCATTTAGGAAGAGATTTTTAGGTTGAGTAAGCATATCCAAGATTACAAAGATGTCTGGTGACATTGTTTTAGAAAGTTGTAGTACGGACATCAGTCACCAGCTCAACCTTATGTGGCACTACTGCTTGTACTCTCGTTCCCTAGGCATGAAGAGCATTTCATCCAGATTATGGGTTCTTCACACAGAACTAGTGTCACAGCAACCATCATCACACTTACTGTATTTGGAAGCCACCCATAACCCCGATGCACTCAATCCCCTCAACCAGATCACTAACATCTTTATCAGTGATCTGGATGAGGGGGTCTTAGAATTACAGAATACCAGGTTGGAAGGGTCCTCTAGAATCTTTTGGTCCCATGAGTCTTGGCAAAAGAGTGCTCTTTCAGTAAGTTCACACACCAAGCTCACCAGGAATGTTGATCTGCTGGAGGGCAGGAAGGCTCTGAAGAGGGATCTGGACAGGCTGGATTGATGGGCCAAGGTCAACTCTATGAGGTTCAAGAAGGCAAAAGTGCCAGGTCCTGCCCTTGTGACCCCTGCATGGAGGATGTGTCCCCGGCACTTAGGGACATGGGTTAGTAGTGGCACTGGCAGCATTAGGTTTATAGTTGGTCCTGATAATCTTAAAAGTCTTTTCCAATATAAATAATTCTGTGATTTTATGGTACCCCAGTGTGAACTGGGGATACATACCCTGGAGCTTTAGAAAGGGAAGGCATTTACATAGAGGTTTGAACAAAATAATGCCAGGACATTTCTTTGTCCAAAGGAAAGAGATAATACACTATGAAAGCAGAGCATCAGTTTGAGGTGATTCTTGACCAAAACTGCATCTGATGTGCAATTTTTCATCTGAGGTACAAATTCCTCAACTTCCAGTTCTGCAGTCTTTAGCAGTGACCATGCAAGGCTGCCCAGCCATACAGGCTGAGCTGAATGCTGCTGCTGCTCCTGGGATGAGGGTGCTGGGAAAAGCTCCCTCCAGATCGACCTGCAACTGGAAGGGTGGGAGGACAAAAAGAGAAGTGGAATGGAAATAAGCTGGAATGGAAAGCTACAGGAAGAGACACTAGGGAAACATTTTTTTTTTGAGCTTTCACAAAAGCAAAGTGGGGAGAGACATGCCATTTCCATCAGCCCACCACTCCCAGAAGCTGACTAGAGTCACAAGGAATAAAAATCAAACCAGGTCACAGTGATGCCAGACCTCACCAGGTTACTATTCCAGTTCTTGCTATCTGAAAAATCAATACTCAAAACACATGAAAGGCCAGATTGCAGTCCTAAACAACAATCCTAGATGAAAGATCATCAAATTGGAATACCTCTAATTACCATATAATATACCACAACAGAGCTGGGCAAGCATAAATTGGAAGTTTCCTCCTGGTATTTATGATTCCTTAAAAAATGAAAATAAGCTGGAAACTCAAACTCTTCAAGGGGAAAGTACAATAGCATCTTAGTGGGCAGCAATCAACATATATTTACTGGATTAAAAAGTAAATGGAAAATTGATTATGCATTCTTAACGTTATTAGTAATTTTTCTAAGATCTAATAAAAATGCCTACAGCCTTGAGAATAGACCTTATTTGAGATTTCTGATAAAAGCCACAGTAGAGGTCACTGCCAGATTACAGCTGCAGTGTTCTCTGGGGTAATTTCGTTAGCTGAAGCTGCAGGAAGACAGAAAGGGGGACTCTCGCATTCTGCCATTACATCATTTGCTGATTTTTAAATAAACTTATTTGCTATCATGAACACTTAGAGACTTAGACTTTCTCTGTTTCTTCCTAGGTGATATTTAGCTTACATTTCTGAACATGGCTTAAATGCTGTGGCAGGTGACAGAGTAGTGTTAAGGAACAGCAAAGTGCCCAACCTCAAACACCAACAAGCTGCAGTAGTTTCTTTCGTCAGACAGCAGACAAGAGAGATGGTAAAAAAACACCACAAACAAAACACAGAGTGCTATCAAAATGTTCAAAAGATAAAGAACTGGCAATTACCTAAATCATGGACTGCTGAAACCAAGAAGATAGAAAAACAGAGCAGTGTCACCTGTAAACTGCGAGCATCAGCCTAATGAATTTGCCTCTTAAGATCTTAGTTTAAGAAAAAAGGTGGAGGGGGAAGAGGATAATGCCCTTACTAATGAATCAAAAAATTTGAAAAATACGTAAGTAAAGCAGCATCCTTATAGCTTGGAGATAAACTTGGAGTTGTAAATATTATGTAAGTCAAAAATTTACCAGCTATAAGAGTAAAAAATGTGTAAGGTTCTGGCACTTACCAGGCTATGAAAATGTCAGGGCACTTTCAGAGAAGATAAATTTTGGCCAGCTAATGCTGAAGTGGCAAAGGCAATGTTTTCAATGCACGCTTGAATTTTGACAAGTCTCCCAAGCCAAACACTAATTTTAATTAGGAGTATTTATTATTTTTATAAGTAAATCTTGACATAATTTTAAAGCACTACATTTAAAAGGGTGACAACTTAAACAAAATATTTCACTTTATCTCATTGGTTTTCCTTATCTTAGCTCCAGCAACACTTTTCTAAGCCTTTTTATTTTAATTTGGAAGTCAGGATATATTTTTTCTTCAGAATTTTTTAGAGTATTGGTAAAAATTTCCGATTTTATCCTAACACAGCCATGTGGTAGTGGTACTTTACATGATAAATGGTTTATAGTAGATACGTGTTAATAAAAAGTGAATTCTGTGAATTGTGCAGAAACACAGGGGCAATGTTTTCTAACTAAGTATCTAAAGTTAAGGTCCTAGCTGTGAATTCAACTCTCTTCTTCATTTCAGAGTATAACTTTTTAAGATGTAGTTCACATTGCCTCAAACACTTTAGAAAAGCTTTAAAACTTCATTATCTTCACAGATTAGCTTTCTACAAAGTTAAGAAATTTGGCTCAGTAGCCACATCTTTAGTCTCACAGATGTTTTATGTTAGATAAGATCTTAGATTAATATTTTATCAAATTATGTGTATTCACCTATTTAGTCTTTAAAAAACGAACACAAAGTGTAAAAATCTACTTGACCTCTCTTACCATTATGATCGTACCATTGAGAATATATCCTAAATTTTAGTCTTTGATTCTGGAAGTAATAACCATTCTGATTTTTTTTTCATCCAAATATACTTTCATATATTTGACTACTGATATTTAAGGTATTGATAGACCTTCCACAAGCCCAAACTCACCTGTAAACTGGTAGTAATGCATTTTATTTAATTAATCTAATATTTTATTGTGATGGAAAAGACTCGTTTTCAAGCTGAGAGGCTGGCTTAGATGTGTGGCATACTATTAAACTTCTCTAATCTCTCTCCTATACAAGTAATTTACATCTTTCTGTTTCCACAGATGTAAAAGAGAAATCTTATAACCTCTTATAATCTCCAGAATTCCCAAAGTTATTAACAGGAGATGCCAAAGCATTCACATGCACATAAAATTCTAAAATCTCATGGCAGAGTACAGCTCACAAGTGGTTTTAATACGGTCTTGCAATATACCAAGCAATACATTAGTACCTCCTGAATGGAATTTTAGTTCAGAAGGGACAGTTCTATAGACTTTGTCAGCCTAAGTCAAGTGAAAATTACAGTTAGGCCTTGCAACACTATACAGCATGTGAGAGTTTCTGAGGAGCTTTTGCTTTGCAAACCCAAAAAGCAGAAACCCTGTATCCCTGAGACTTATATAGCAAATATGTAAAAAGAAGAGGCCATAACCTCTTGCTCCTGTGCTACAGCACTTTGTACAGCAGAGAAGCATTTCTGAAATCCTCAGCAGCAGCAGGTAAGAAAACCATTGCCTTTGCTGGAGCCCACAGAAAGAACTAAGTGTGAGGCACCATTATTCTCATGGACAGACTGGAACCTTTAGCCAAATCCCACTAAATTATACCTGCTAGCGCTGCATCCCAAACAAACTGCAAAAGCATTTAAACATAAAGTGCAATCTGTAAAAAAATTAGTTCACGGGTACGGCTGAATGAAAAAAACAGGACATATATTAGCTCTAAAAAACTACTCTAGTGCATTTAATATCCTAAATTGCTATGAGATGTTTGATTATTCCCATGGATCCCAGGCTGATTCCTGTAGTCATAGTTACCCTGAAAGCACAGCTTTTATGCACCTTGCAGTCGTCCATTTTTGGCACCGCATTTCACAAGATAAACACCCGCAATCCCTCAGTGCCACCTGACGCACTTCCATCCCAGACCTTTCCACCACATCTCCTTGCACAGACTTGTGCCTTCTAGAAAAGAGTGAGAGCATCTTAGTCACATCTGAAAGCCATTTCAAGGGCCAGACTGCTAATTTTGTTTAGAGGATTGAGAACAAAATCATGTATCTGTAAATTGTAGATTCACCAATTGCAACAAAAATTAATCCTGTTCTGTTTGGGGCAAATAGCTGACTTTCCTCATTAATGTGAGAATAAAAGTATTACCATCATATTCAAATTATTACCTATATACTGAACCAGCCATGACTGATAAAAGCTAAACAATCTTAAAAAATATAGGAACATATTTATAACAATTATTTTCAGCATGTTGGAAATCTTAAAATGCTGTTAAATACTGCAGGGGTGTGACACAAAAAATACCTGATAAATGTGCATTTGTCTTGAAAAGGGTTCATAAAAATACTTAGCACTTATTTAGGGATCAGAGGTGATGTAGAGGCTTCAGTATTACGGTCTTAAGTCTATAAACAAGGAAACTAAGCCAGACTAATTCTGTACTTTTTGAAAAACCTTACCTTGCAATCTGATCTCAAGGTAGGCTGTCAAATCATGTCATGTCACAGTGTTTTTGCACCAGACAAATGATATTACAAGGTATGAGGCAATGAGAAGTCAGACTTCAGGGAGGCTCAGGCTTGCTCAGGGTTATAGAAACTGATGTCAGGTCTCCTGGTTAACAGCTTCCTGATTGAATCATCCTACCACCATTCCTGAAGAGATTTGTTTTATGAATGATAGTTAAGGATGTGTCAGCAGATTTATTATTATCCCAAGAATATTGTGGGTTTTTAATAGAAACACAGACCACTAGCTACGTTCTCCTAAATAATATTTTTATTTAGTAATTGTAACTATGAAAGAAAAAGTTCAGATTTGGTCCAGAATCTACTTGTAAGGTGTAGGAAGAGGAAATGCTCAAAAATGCAGGAAAGAAAAGCTGAAAGAGAGTGTTGGAAAGAGATTAGGAGATGGAAGGGCAGAAAGAGGTGAGGAAAGGATTAAAAAAAAAAAACATTAAAAAAACCAAGTGAAGTCACAAACTTAAACAGGCTTGCAGAAGATCCCTCCTCAAAACCAAACCAGCAATACTAAGGAGAATCCACCATTCATTTCATAGCAATCTTCTGCTATGAAGGGATGGCAGCAACCTAGTGCACTACTCCCACAGATGGAAAAAAATCTGTCTCTAGCACAAGGCCCAAAGAGACCACATCATGAAGGCTTCAGAGGTGGCATGGTTGCATGTCAGAGATTCCAGTTCCCACAAGGAAGAATCTTTCTCTGACAGAAACACATAGTGTGAAAAAAACCCACCAAAATTAAAATCCTGTTTTATCTTTGCATGCATTTTTGCTGACTGTACTCAAACACATGGGTGCAGACTGCATTAGAACATATTTGCCACACAGGTCCTGCTTTTTCAGTAGAAGATTGCTGCTGCTGCAGGGTACTGGGGCTACTGGGAATCAGGGCTCAGTTCAGAATTGGAAACAGGTAAGCAAACAGTTACATTCATCCCTTCTAGTAAATGCCACAAAGAGAGTGGAATAACCAAAGTCACTGGAATACTTAGTTTCCACAATAGTTTAGGAGTCCTGTATAAATGCTTGTGCTATGACAGGCAGATTGCAGAAGTTGACTGGTTTAACATCAGTGTTACTCTTGGCAGAGCAGGGGAGCAGCAGTCCCAGGGATTCTCAGGGGGATGAGCACACTGCCAGCCCTGCAAAATGGCCATGGCAACCACTTAAACCCTGCTCATTTCCACTGTGCTTCCAGGCCAGCTCTGGGGAAAAAAGTCCTGCTGCATCTCTGCTACTGAGACAGCCAGAGAAGCCTGTGTGGTCAGCACGAGTGAAGTTGAACAGCTGCAGTGAAGAGAAGCAGAATCTGACACAGCAGTAGACTGCAAAATGCTAGCATAGCGTGAAGTGTGGAAGCTGGGATTCATCCGCCATTCCATCACTGGGAAAATGAGAAGGAAACACACAGGTCTCCAGGAGATGCAGATGATCCATCAGCAGGCATAATGAATATGTTTCAAACACACTACACCATTATTTTCTTGAGGCTTTCTGAGAGGTACACCTACTGTACACTGTCCTTGCAGATCTCCTGAATGGTACCCTTCTCTTGTCAAATACAGTTTAGCAGTTTTCATATAATCTCCTTAACATGGACCTACTGGTTAGTTGTTCCTGTCATTAGACTCTGAGTTAAGATGAAAGAGTTCCCAGTTTCCTCCCTTCTGCAACATAGATAACTTTGATACAGCCTCCTGGCATGTTGTGATGTTCAGTAAATAATTAGACAAAAGTAATCTCGACATACAGGATAATTGCAATTGATATAAATAATCTGAATTTATTACAAAAATCCCTCATCTTGCCTATGCCAGTTCAACAGAAACCTGACTCTCTTCTACAGACTTACCTGTACCCATTTCAACCAAGCAGACTTGACAACCAATTAAATACTTATTGAGTACAGTAAGAGGCTTGTTACCAATCCTTCACCATTTCCTCTTTTCAATTATCTTTTCTCTCTTTTCTCCTGTTTCCTTTCAAAAGATTCAGCACCGCTAATGCAACCACATCTTCCTTTCTGGTTTTATCTGTGACAGAATTCATGGAGATTGAATAACTCTCTATTCATTCTTCAAGTGGAAACCTTCTCCTTTGGACACTATCCCATCTATTATGATTTGCCTCCTTGTTATATTTAATTCTGCAAGTTCCATATTGCATCAGAAAGTCTTCCAGGATGATATTCACCTGGAACTGTGTAGCCTTAAAAAAAAGATGTGCATGATCCTCATAACTATTGATTAAAAGACTGTTGTAGCTTTTGCTAGGACACAAGAAATTCTCTGCCATGCTGGAGAAAATCCTCATTCAAGTCTCACTCAGGTCTAGAGATCTACTGCAGACAACTGTGGTTGATTAGTTGAGTTTGTTTTTCCCCTTAGTTGTTATCTCAAGCAGAGAAGGATTTCAGAAGCACTTTCAGGTCAATGAGCACATGGGCAGGCTGGACAAGGGAAACACATGACTTGCCTGGTGTCCTGCACAGCACACACTCCCACCCCTTCTGTGTTCTTCTCTGGCATATGGCTCAAATTCAGAATTGGGCCTAAGAATCTACATTTTAAAATAATGAGCTTTGAAATGACAACTTGGTCTAAATTTTGAAAAATTACCCTTATTTTCAGACATAGAAAATCAAGATCCCAGATCTTAAACCCCCCCCGGGGTAGAACATTGTGCATTCCCATTCCCTCTGACCAGCTACCCCCTCAGCAGTACACTCTTCCCCAGGTGCTGAGGGCAGCTTCAGACCTGCTTTCTGCTGCATGCTCTTGATTGACTACTCCTATTTCTCTGAGCAATGACCCCTACTCATCATAATAGGAAATAAAACCTTGCTGAAAATACGATGCTTGGATTCTTTCTCTTCCCAGAATTACTGGGAGGGAAATAGATGTCTCTCAAGTGCAGAATCATATGCACAACAGTCTCTTAACAGTTGCTCGGAGGTCTTTTCCATTTTCACATAGATCTTTTTTTATGTTGTACTCCCACCAACTAGTCATTTTATTTTTGGCTTCACTACAGTAAACTTAATTTAACATTACGTCTTTTTGGTAGTTGTTGGTCTGCTTTCATGACTAATGAGTTTTAGACAGGACATTCATAAAAACTGAACAAAAGCATCTATAATGAGCATACAGTAAAGACAGGCCTATTTTTCCTCAGAATAATTGTATGCCTGAGTACAAAAGAATGCAAAAGTTGCACATTAGGCTGCAAAATCACAGTGGAAGGTCAGTCTCAAAAACTTCAATTGAGATCTCTAAGCATCAAATGAATTCTAGGATAGAATAATAACACAGAATGTCTGTTCAAGCATGCAGCCATTTAGCTCATACACCTTCTACCTTGATGAGCAATTATCCTACATACTATGGGAAACCGACATGCTGGTCATGGCATTCTACTGTCCACTTGTATTGTTAGTCAGGTTTGTTGGCTTGACTGCTTTTTGTGGGTTTTTTTCTTTCTTTTTTTTTTAATATGAATTGCAGCCTTTATTGACAGTGTACTTCAGGTGCTGGATTATAGAATATTTATTATATTCTATAAGAGAGAAGAATTGACACAAAAAGTTTCAGAGGCAGCTTCAGCTTTGCATGGTTCAATGTTTTACTAGACATGCATTCAAAAAGGTATTCAAAGACAAACCTATCATAACCAAGAGCTGGGGATTCCTTTCTAGCTCTGCATATACAAGAATGAGATGGAGAAATGCACAGGAAGTGTTTTGATGGGAAAAAAACCAAACCTTTCTCTGTCTCTCTATTTAGGAAAAAGCATTCATAATCTACCGGTTAGGAGAGAGAGTATTCTTAAATAGAACAGTAACATTGCTCCTACCTTCCACTTATTGAAAGGGTTACAAGGAGTTAGAATATGACAATGACATAGGAGTTACACATTTTTTATGCAGCCCTGTTTACATACAAAGTGTGAAAAACCCCTGGTTTCTCAACTATAGCAGAAATCAGTCCAGCTGGAAAGCTGTGGTTCCTACCCTCCATTTAGCCAGTAAATAACTCAAATACTTCTCTAATAGCCAGATCCCAAGCCATTGTTTCCTCCACAGCTTTAATTTTCAACAGTTCCACTCTGTTTCTCAAAGCTTTATCCTATTTTTTTCCACATATACATAGTCATACCCCATCAAATAGCATCCATCTATCCCCATGTATGTCATGGGTTTGGTGGTGCTGGATGAACCTCTGCTGTGGACTGTGACTCCAGCAAACAGCTCAATGAAAGCTCTTACTGTTTTAACCTATTGAGTTCCACTTCCATTTAGGAGCTTCCTAGTTGTCAATGAAGCAACTGCTCATTAGTTGTGTGTGAATAAAACCTGGGATTTCTGCCCAGGACTGCCTCTCACAGCAACCTACCAACTAGCAAATTATGGGCGGGGGGAAAAAAAAGAGTCGATTATTGGACATATTTCTGGTAGTATTTGGAAAATCTGAAGACAAACTGAACAGTCCTGGGCAGAAGTCTTAAGCAAAATGATGCAGTCAGGTCACATTAGTGCTCTGATGGTGCATCACTGGAATAAAATTGAATGGTGACACTGCTTATAAGGAAAGAACACATCGTGGTAGAGATCTCAACATACAGACTCATACTCTGTAATTTCACAGGGAAATGTTTCCTGAAGTAACTACTCACCTTATTGAAAGGAATATTCTTTAGCTGACTATGAGTAAAAGTGTAAGATAATTCTGCTCTCTTTATTTGCAGATGTTCTGGCATGGTCTCTAGGGAAACTGATATTTGAGTAGAATTATTCCTTACAAGTAAATGTAGTCATACTGCATTTTGACAAATTCCACAACCAATTGTTCTGCTCTGAAAGACAAATGTCAAAATGATGTAGGACTGCATTTACCTGTAAGTGCTTACAAACATTGCTCAAGCCAATTGCATCTTGGGAAATGCTTTTATAGCTCTGGCAAATACTCTTTTGCAAAGTGCAATTCATACTCTTTAAATTATCAGGAGTTAAAATAGTGTGTAAGAAAGTCTATATCCTTATTACTATCTTAAGTGTTCTGCCTTGTTTGACAAGCAAGGATACATGTTTGTCACCTTGCCTTTTAGTTTGGAAAAAACATGCAGCTATTGGTTATTGTGACAGCTGGGAAATGTAAGTGTTCAACCCATTTAACTAATAAGTTAGTGTATGCACAATCAACATTTATTTTCTCTTAATATCAAAAGCCTGAATATAAACTGCTTAGCTGCCTGTTTTCCAAAAGCATATAAACGGAAGGATGGATGCACCAATTGCATTAGCATGAATTAAAATTAAAATATGCACTGAATGTGAGGGAAAAAAATCAGTGTTCTCATTCAACTCCTCCCCAGCAACACTACATAAAATCAAATATGCAATTTCTACATCCAACAGCATATATGCCCTAAAAAGCATTAAA
>WEIT01042184.1:0-14014 GCA_013389985.1 Dryoscopus gambensis | reverse complement strand
CCCGTCTCCTAAACCACTTGTGTGAGATCAACTTTGTCTTAGTCTTAGTGCCCTAATCAAAGGTTCAGCACCTAAAATTTCCCATTGCAACAGACAAAGTTCTTACTACACGAAGACTGCCCTCTTACCTTCCACATGTCATTGCGAAACCTCCAAGAACAGTCTGAAGCTGTTGTCTAAAGCATGCAACCCCACTGTTTTCTCATTTTTATACCACATATGCATGTATGTATATTTGCATGTATTAATATATCTCCCTCTGGCAACATTTACAGGCCCTAGAAATCCTTTCTGCTCTGCTGGTTTTGTTGCTGTATACTAATAAACATCTATATAGAAGCGAATATCTGCATAAAAATAGCGTATTTATATTGACTCAAAGGGACTTTCTGTATTAGATGTATTTCAATCTGGTACTAGTTAACTAAGCAGGGTTTGTACCTCTAAGAGCTTCAATTTGTGAAATACAGTCGAATTTAAATTTTTCTAAGACAGGATTAACAAGAGGGTTCTTGTGAACACCGGTGTGTCATTCAGGCTTGAAATTTAGCAGTGATCTTACTGCTGTTTATTTTGTCATGCAACAGGCACAACCACATTGTCACTGAACCTCTGTGCTGGCAGGCTTTGATATTGCAGCTGATTGAGCTGGGAAAGATCCTTCATGGGGCTCTCATCCATCTCATTCTTCTGGCTTTTATTCCAGAAACTGAGATGGGTGAAGATTTTTCGTTTTATTCTTTTGGACTTGAAACCACCAGTAGATCATATATCTGAGATACAAAGTCTGAAAAAACTGTTCTTGCTGGCAATTCCAGTTCATGGAACCAAAAATAATTTCTGGCTTTGCAGCAGATTAAAAATATATTACCAAGCTCAGACACAGCACGGCTTGGGCACAAAAACTCCAGTGACAATTTCAAGAGAAATACAATATGTACTTAATCATTGAGGCAGCCTCACTGAGTTCCACTGATTTTTGATTAAGCAAAACAGACAGACAAACACAACAAACATTGTTCTTCCAATCAGTGGCCTATACCTGAAATCAGTGTTTCTGTATTACACTGGAGTTAAAAGGCCCTTATCAAGAAAAAATTCTTATTTCATGAAAGACCTACTGTGTTTGTGTTTCACATTGTACTTCGCAATTCTTGCAACTTAAATCACAGGCACTTTGAAGATATAGAAGGGCTCTTACTGTGGTTTTTTTCTCATAATCATTCTTCCTGTTGCATCTAATATAACATCCATTGTAACTACACTCAGTGGGTCAATTTTGCACTCACTTATAAAATCGACTTAATCTTCACAGGTTCCAGGAAAAGCATTTGTTTTGGTAATGATGCAAGGACATTTCTTAAGAAATCGTCAAGAAAAGGAGTTTTTAAATTTATTTAATTAAGGTTTTACACAGGATAAACATCATTATCAATGGCACTCTGCCCAATCCCTATACTTTATATTAAGGAACATGCAAAGAACCTTGTGCATGAAGGATGAAGAGGTTGAATCTTAGTCCCAGAATCTGTTGGGATGTGTGAAAACCTACAGAATTTCCTTTTTCATTTGCATGGAAAACACCATGAAAGTTTGCTTTCCAAGAGTCAGTGACCTCATAAGCTTTCGGTGTCCATCAAGGTATTTTTTTCTCTCTGTATTACTCAGGAACAATAAATATCCCACTTCTGTGTGTCACAAATGCACCAAAGGTGATTTTCACCATTGTGAAAACCAGTTCCCTATATTTTGAAAACCTATAAAACACACTTCTCATAGTTGCAGAATCTCACCTGCACTACAAAAATGGTTTTTTGCCACATACCTTCTTTTTGTTGGTGGAACAAATGTAGAAATTGTCAATAACAGTGGCAATCCCAGGCTGTAGATTCAACTTTGTGTATAATGTCCCAAAATCTGAAGACCTGAAAGAAATCAAACATCTGTAAGTGCTCTCTGCTAAAGGCTTCAGGATTGGAACCCTGCAAAGAAAACCCCATTCTGTGCACAAACTGTCCATTTTCAATGCTTCTCTGCCATCCTTCTGTTCTTTTCAGAGCTCATTAGCTACTAAAAGAAACCCACCACTATTAAGAAAACTAGTCTAGGTTTTGGAAGAAACTGGCTGCTTCTGTCTGTACTTTGAAGTTCTCTGCAGTGCTAGTTTATTTTTTCTGTGCAGTGGCAGAAGCCTGACATGTACACCTTTCCATCACCTCCCACAAGGTGGAAAAAAAGAGCTATGAAGAGCACAGGCTCATTGGCAAGTACTAACAGCACCTCCTCAGCTATGCAGAAAAAGAAGAGTTGACTTCAGAGCTTGCTGTTGCATAAGAGAAAATTATGGCCTGAGATCTGGAAGACTCGCATTAAACCTCTAGCAGAATTAGTACTTGATAAATGTATCCCATCCACTCCTCCAGCTCTTTATCAGAGAATCACTACATTTTGAATTAATAAAACGAAACTCAGTACTTGACCATCAGTATGTCACACACACATCTCCATGAGTATTTCAAATGTGGGCATTCTGCAGAATTTGTTCCATATTTCTAAAAAGCTGGCAGTGAAAAATGGCATCCGTGCTTTGCAGTTGTATTGCCAATGTCAATTATAAAAAGAACAGACAAGTAAAATGTTAGCATAAGAAAAAGTTAGTTAGTAAAATTCAAAGCAAGCCACATCCAGATTTAAATCACTTTGGTTGAAACCTTGCTTGTTGTATTTAGGATCAAATTGTACCATACGCTCTCTCCACATTTACAGCTATCCATTTTGCATTTGGAAAGGGACTCAGACACATCTAAGGCACTTGTCCCTTCTTCACCAAGAAGCATTCTCTAGGACAGAGAGCTGGTGTGAGGACTTCCACTCTATATACACTTTTCTCTCCTGGTATAACAAACAGGGCTGAAGGTACCCTGCCCAGGAACTCTTCATCCTTCAAACCACTGGGAGCATACAAAAGCTCTCCTGTCCAGGAGAACCAAGACAAGACTCTGTCCCTCCCAGAGTGACACTGCACTGCCTGTGCAGTGATTTCTGCCCTACAGCCCCTTTCTACCATGTTCATTGCTCCCCAACAGGCTCTGCTACCTCATGCTCCTCACCCCGGGCCATCCCTGCTGAAGTTTGTAGTAGCATGACTGAGTACAACAAGAGAGAACAGTGAAAAACCACATCCCTGGCTGAGTGTGTTCACGTTGAGAGGAAGCGCACTGCCCTGAGGTCTCCTCCAAGCCGTGTGAGAAAGGTTAGTCCCTGAGGGGCTGATGCCCACAGGAGGCTGCCATGAGCATCCCACCTATGTCCCAGTGCCACACAGAATGTCACTGAAGTCGGAGGGCACATTGTATGGCGCCAGAGGGGGCTCCGGTGCTCTCACCAATCCAGCTTTCCACAAGATACAGGAACGCTCAGTGGCTGTCATGGAGCAGTTTTCTATGCCTTTGGCATCACCAAGCATAGTGGGCAGACAATGATATGCCTGGAACAGGTCCTAAGGAATACCAAGTAAAGAAAGGTTCATGTTTACCTTGTTTTAGTTCCCTTTCTACCAGTTAAAAAACCAACTGGTCATAAGACTATGACACATAGATCATATTCACAGCCTAAACTTGAGAGTTTAACCATTTTATAGCTTTATCTGAATAGATTTGATCTGGGGTTTTTTTCCCCCACAATGTTGCTTTGCCTGCAGATATACAGCAATACATTAGAGAATAATAGCAATACAATTCTGACAAATAAAAATGTAGATCTCAAACACATACAACTGCAGTGTACTGGGTGTTCAGCACAGAACTAATTAAAATTCTAAGGGGAATAGGATGGACAGTGCTAAACCTAATTTGCCAGCAGTATTTGACAGAAAAGAAATTAAAGCAAAAACTTAAAATACCAACTTCAGCCAGATGTACTGAAATCATGCAGAACAAGTATGTATGATGGAAACATAACCTAGTCTATTCTCTTTGAGAGAAGAATATCAGGTCTGTGGCTAGCCTAGAAATAACATCCTGAAATAATTCTCTGAACCTTAAAGATGATTCAATTTACTTTGAAGAGGCTATTCCAGGTTTAATACAATGGGACCTCTGGAGAGTGACGCCATGCAAGGGGCACCGCAGCAACTGTGTCGAGGTGTGAAAAGAGTACAGGTGGGAAGCCCAAAAAAGATAAGTAAGTTCCAAGATAAAAAGTTCCAGTCCAAAACATTCCCCTCTCATTCTCATGACTTACAGAAAGTGCTACAAAAAAAGAATGAGGTTTTAAAAAGAAAAATGCACTAAGATAACTACAGTATTTTCAGACAAATGTAATAAAACTACACAGGTTTGTTTTGTTTTGCTTGGGTTTTTTTGGGGTTTTTTTTGGTACAAATTAGCAATCTCAAGGGGAAAATAAATCTGGTTCCAGCCTGAGAAAACAGGCTACTGTATCTCCCAAAAAGTACACCATGCCTAAGCAGGAAGACCATGATTGGAAGATGATCTGTGGATCTATGGAGAAATCTATTCAGACTCCCAAATCTTTTTTCTATAGCCCAGACTAGAGAGAGACCAGGAATGTCTTTGAGACATTCATGCACAGGAGGACATAGTTCAAGGACATCACTCAAGGGAAGCACTGTGCAAAATAATTGGGTTTACAAATCTACTATAATCCAGAGAAAACAGGTCATCCTGACTTTTTCACTGAAGATAAAACTTCCAAGTTCTTGACTCTGCATATATATAGACCTAACATTTTGTAGCACACAGCTAGAACAGAATACCCTGAAATTGCACTACTGAGCAACAGACAGGGTTCGGGAGGATGAATTCAAGGATCCCGGTGCACACCTCTTTCAATATTACAAAATGTACTTTGTACCAAATTAAGGAGAGGAGTAACCCTTTATATTTTTCCAGTCTTAGTGATATTTTTTTCTTTTTTGGAACCAAACTCATGCTGTCTTGAGAGTGTTAAGGAGACAGAAAAACCCCACATGAGTCATCTGTTTTTATCACAATAAATATATTCTCTTTCCTCCCTAAAAAATCATGAAAAGATATTTCAAGAGTTATTTCAAGAAAGAGGATACAGATGTACCTGATGAAAAGAGTAAAACTTCCTCCTATAGCATGGTTTATTTGCAGTGGCAGCACAACAGCAGAACTCCATCAACCAGAGCAAAAATTGTACAGACTGCCTTTCTAAAGATGGGCCTGACCTGCAGCTCTAAGTGATCTGGACACAGTTAATTAGAATTGTGGCTTTCTATGCTGTATCCCCCTGCAATGTCTCAAGCTATATACAGGCTGCTTCCTGCTGCAGTGTATCCACCTGTGTGCTACAGGCTACAGATTACAAGGATGTTTCTTCATAGAGCAAAACTCAGTGGAGGATTCACAGGAAACACATCTTCTGGTACTCAGGTGATAGAACCACTGGATGGTGGAACAACATGATCATTCACATACTGATGCAGACATTCCACAATGTCAGTCTGATCGAGCTTGTGGCTGGGTAAGAGCTTCTTTGGAAGTGTGTAAATCTGTTGAAATATGTGCTAGTCTTCTTTTTTTTTTTTTTTTTAATCTTTATGGAAAAATCAGTTGTCACTGTAAGAACAGCGTGTTCAGATAACAAATTCATACAATGATATTACAGCACAGACATAATCAGGTTTTTTTTACCTTAATATTGTTAGCTCAAAACAATAGTTGGGAAAACTTCCAAGTGGTAGAGAAATGTATCCTGATGAAATAAAACTCCCAAAGCCCCTAAGCTCTATGTAAATTTGGGTATCATCCTCAAAAATGTAACTTTTTCATATTTGAGCTAAAATAAATCTATGTCTAACAGAATTTGGAAGTGTACCTAAACACTGGATCTGGACATCTTCCAACAGATATATTGAGAAAGAAGAAGAAATTTAACAGATATCAAAAGAGACATGCACCAAATGTTTGCCTGTCTGAACTTCACTATCATTATACAGCTCTGCCCCAGTGGCTCACATCTATGATTCAACACTGCTCATTGTTAGTTGTTTTCCCAGGTTATATTTAAAAGTAAATATTTAAAAATATATAAGAAACAATCAAATGAATATAGTAAAATGTTAATGAAGATTCTTAGAGATGAAAATTGCATTCCCAAGTCAAATGTAATACTCAAAGAACACATCAACTGCAAAGAAATGCTTCCTTCCCTTTTTTTTAATAAATTGAAGAAACACACTAGAAGGAGAATGGTTGGAACATTTAACACACATATTCATCAGATTTCCTCTACTTTTTCTTCTTGAAGACTAACTCAAGCTCCATTCTAGTCAAATGAGCCATATTGTACAAGCTCCATTAACTTAAAATCCTGGAAGACAACAATGAAGATATTTCAAATGACTCAGGGATTACTTAACTGGTGAAACAAAAAAAAAGTCTCTGAAAGTAAAAATACAAAAGATCTGCTGGTTTAGATCATTGGTAAGTTGTTGAAAAAAAAGATTGAATTGAGATGCACATTAGAGAATCAAGGAAGAATGGATTTGTACATAAAACTCACTCAAATGCTTCCCACTTAATTTTCTCCAGACTGTATTGCAAATGTTGTCTTCCCGCCTTCTCCTCCTTTCAGTCAGAAGAACAGTCCAAGACGTACAGCATTAACTTCAAAATGCAGGAGAAGTTATTTTAGATTCTCACTCAAGCACAGACTTACATCTAACACTAGGATTTCCTTTGTGCTCTGCCCTCACCTGAATAATAGAGACAACACTGTTGACTATACCTCAAATATCTGTAAGGAAAATATATATCTACAGCAGAGTAATGAAGAACTGGCTGATGGAGTATCTAAAACAGATACACCAGAAGTTTCAACAACAAATACCAGGACAAACCCAATAAAAGGGAAGAAACCAGAGGAACATCATTAAAGAAATGGAAAACTAACTCATCTTCACTTAAACAGCACAGAAGACTTCAAGGGCTTTTACATGTCCAGTGTGGAAATTGCAGAGACTTTTGTTAGCCTTACAAAATCCTTTCAAACAGAACCAAAAACCTCCAAAGCCCCAGAGCCTTTCTTCAGAGTACAAACACAATGTAACATTGGATTCCAAAACCCAACTCATGTATTGAGGAATTCATGCAGATTAAAGTTTCTTCAAAAGCTATAGAAGAGTAGGACTCCTGGCAATCCAATTAACACCCAGCAATCCAATTAACAGATTACTAATCAGCTATCAGCTTTGCTGGAATACTTTCTGGAAATACCTCTCTCTCTCAACTGTCCAGAAAATTGAGCCTTTTGGAAATTACACATTTTTCCTCCCAAAACCAAAACTATAGAAATGCTTCTTCCTTAATCCAGTTTTACACTAAAGAATCAGAGGTGTAGGCAAGAGGTAACATATAAATATTTTAGCAACTTCATATTTAGGCAATAGAGAGTTTACCTTCCTTTCTCAAAAACATTACAGAGATGAATACATCCTGTTTTTGCCTGCCAATCTGTTATTGATATCTTATATTGATCACATATCTGATAGCACAGATATTTTTAAGAGCTGTTGGTAATCCCAACTGCCTTTTTAGCTGAAGTGACCTGTTCTGTAATGCTCTGCTGTGTACAGGACACAGTGCGACTTTGCATTTATATGGTTAGAGAGACTCCTTCCAATATTTACAGGTATTAATGTCCACAGATATTTGATTGTAAATTGATCACCTAAAAAATTCCACAGGAAAAAAAAATGAAACCAAAAAACTGCATTTGTATCAAGTGAAGACTCAAGGAGGATCATAAACATCACATATTCTAGAACTGGGCTTTTATTCAAGGAATTAAACATATCCAATTCAACTGGCCACAGTGGAAGGAAAACCAGTCCTCTGTAGCAAATAATAAAAGCCAGGATTACCATGCCAGTCGACTTTAGGGAGTCAGATCTCTCCTCAGGAACTACGGCTGCTAATGTCACAGTGACGAATAAGACATGACTTTATTTTGCAACGCACACAGCCAGGTCCCTTAACACTACCAAGCCTGACTGGGCCCCAGACTGGCATGACAGGCTACAATCTTTTACCCTGATGTTGTAATTACCTTTGAAGAAAGTGTTCTGAAGTCACGTTTTCCAGGAACTATCCTGTCTCAGAGCTGTCTGGACCCAATGCTTTGCACACTACAGCAACCATTCACGTTTTCTTATGAGAGAATATGTAAGGTGATAAACAGAGCTCTTTGTACAGGAGGGGTGTTACTCGATGGAGATACGTGAATTATAGAATATGTACTTATGTACTGAGTCATTTTTTTCATTACTAGTATCTTTTGTCATGCATTTATCGGGTACTGGTTTTGGTTAATTACTTAATCTGCACAATGTACACATACACATGCTCAAACTCCAATAGTTAGCAGCATTATGTCTTTAGTATCTACTACATATCTTTCTGTGCTGTATTTAAATATGCCTGGTCTGCATAGTCTCACTTTATACCATCACAGTTATCTTTTGTAGCCCTTCATTAGTCCTTCAATATAGCATAAACATCCTGCTTATTAGCCTATAATCACTCTGCTTATCAGTTACATTTTCAAGCTCCTCATTACTTTGCTGCACAGCTCCAGCAATTAGTCTTTATATTCTTCAGGCTGACAAAACATCACATTAGTTTCTATTAGCTGCAGCCATCTCCTTTCCTCTCAGAAACTGTTAGTTTAGGTAAGACACCTATTCTGAAACTACTGCCTTGGTGCATTAATTCCGTCACCAACACACAGCACTTGCTGACAGTACGTCTTGGAAGGTACAGCCTGTAGCCACGCTTGCAGTACACAGATACTTGTGATGAATCCACTCAACCAGGAAACAAGCAGTGTCACAGTGACAAAGCAGACAAGAGTGCCAGGAAGACAGGGTTATGTCTTACTTTTGCAAAAAATGTAAAAGCTCTGGGTTATTTCTTCCTTCTTAGCTTTTTGGCTGTGGAAGAGCTGGGGCATGCACTGGATCACACTGCCCTCAAGGGGCACAGGGGCACCTTAAGGTGCCTGGGGGCAAATTAAAAATTTCCCACAATCATTCAACCCCAGCCATTTGTTCCTGTTAAAAACAAAATTATGGAAATTATTCACAGTCAAATTAATGGTTTTGAAGTCTTGCTTTTGGATCATTTCACTAATGCTGTTTACAATCCCTTCCCACAAACAGTTCTGGTGACCTACATGAGGGAGTAGAAAACAAGAATGAAATTGTGGGAAATAGGGGAAGATCAATTTCTTACTTTCTTCATTGAATTCAACATATTGTGTAACTAATAGTGAGTATGCAAGCATTTATCCCATGAAACAGCCCTGTGTAGATTTAGTTTCAGCAGCTGCAAATGCAGCACTGAATTAGTAGGTTGCAGCAAGGAATGGAGTGTATCGTGGAGCATTTGGGATGTTTGCTATTGAGAGACTTAACTATTTAATTAACTATTCAATTACTATCTACAAAAAAAATTAATAATTCCTATGTAATACTAACTTCCTTTCGCCTATTTAGACAACCACCTCTGGAAAAAAAGGCTGGGTTTAGTTTTGTTGGAGTTGTTTTTGTTTGGGTTTTTTCTTAGCTTAGGAAAAAGAAGTCTTTGTTGTTAAAATGTAATTTTCCAAAATTATGCTTACTAACTATATTGCCAGAAGTGGAAACATACATATATCACTTCCAGTATGATTTCTCTTTTTATGAGTGTTCTAAGGGGAAATGAGTCATTACAAAGGAATTATTTCTTATCTCACATACTTGTGTTCTTTGGGGAAAGGAGATAGTTCAAGAATATTTTCTTGAGGTTTTCAAGGAACATTAAAATTTTCCACCATGGAAAAATGCTAGGCATTTCCCATAGCCCAGGCTTTTTATTTAAACCACTAAACACAGCTGAAATATTTCTGAAACAACTTTATTCTCAGTCAGGCAGCTTCTTGGAAGGCAAGAAACATGTTGGGATATATGAGAGAATTTGGCCTTGTGTTTTCTGACCAGAACAGCAAATTTCTTGTAATCACTGGATAGAACTGGTTGGAAAGGGAACACTTACAAAATTTTAAAGGAACTGATAATAATTTAATAAATTGCATGTGCATATTCATGCAATTATCTATTCCTCTAGCTATGGGCTCTGCCAACTATAACACTCTTCTACTCACTTTTCTATAAGCAGAACTCTTCTTTAACTCCAATTGTAGCAGTTTTAGCTTTTGCTGCTGAAGTGCTGACCTGCATTTTATGATTGCTGTGGGGGAGGTGAGAGAGAAAATGAACTATATGGCCAGGTCGTAGCACTTTATAAAAAGGTAAATGAAGTCAATGTTTTGTCAGTAATTTGATTGTGGTATTCTGCACCTAAAGCTAAATGCTTGGCAAAACTAAGGGAGTAAATGGACATTTTTAAATAGAATAAAAATCCTAAACAATAAGTAAATACAGAAAAACAGACCCTGGAAATGTATTAGAGACCCACTGTTGCCTGTTGTGAGTTTTTTGGCATGCTTCTCTGAAACTGCAAGTACACATCCAGGATGAAGTCTGGGCAGTGCTTAGATGCAGTTCAAGTTCATCAAAGACGTCAGTTCCCATGTCCCCAATGTCAAAGGAATGATTATTTCAAGTTATTACGATTGCATCAAGAACAAAACCTTTACAAGGAATTTTAAAGCATTGTTTTGAATTCCTCTCCTTCAAAAAAATAAACAGTCCATGTCAAAACCATCTTCTGCCTCACCCATGTCTGCCCACGAACAAGGTTGCCATGATGTGTCTGAATCATGAAAACATTCAGATGGTTAAACAAAATCAGGGTTTCCTAACAGCATTTAAAATCACTGTGTGTCTGTGCTGCCTGAGCTGGCAGCGTGCAGGTAGGAATGGGAGGAGGCACATCTCAGGGTGCTGCAGCAACCAGGGACAAGGGAGAATTCAGATACTGGCAGCCACAGTAGGATTTGTTTCTGTTATTTGCTAATGACCCCAGCCATAATCTCCTAATAGCCTTCTACAGTTGCTGAAGGGTTTTTTATTTACTTATTTATTTATTTTGTTTAGAGCTTTTAGCAGCCCAATTTCCCTTACAGTCATTCTCCTGCAACTGCAGTGACACCTGTGGAGGGCTGAGCCCATCAGCTGTAGTTTGGCCTGCTGTTGAACTTGGCAAGCCAGCAGCACATAAAGCCCCAGCAGATGTTTCTGCTTTAATAGCAGCTCTTTCAAACCCTTGGCCAGACATAAATCCAAAATAGATCCAGAAAAGAGACAAACAGTGCCACCATCATGGCTCTTAAAATTAGGAGGCAGAACTAGCCTTTTCTGCAGGACTCTGAGAGACCATTAGCAGCAGAAGGTGTTGCGAAGTGTTCCCATAAATTATGCTGACAGGTTAAGAGGGCCAGCCACAGCAAATGCAGTACATTTTGCACTGTGTCACGGTTTGCTAGGAAACAGAATCCTAAGACAAATACATGCATTTACACAGGAGTTTCCAAACTAAGATCATGCTTCATAGCAACAAGTACAGGAAGTAGCCAATTTTATGGCCATTAACACCTCCACATGGATCTATGGTGCCTCCACACCATGTTAATGAACGTTGCAAAAATAAAGCAGCAAGGCAATAATCCTTGGAAGAAGAGATCTTCTGAATACATGCCTTGCTGGATCTATTTTCTTAAAAGAAAGCTGCACTAAGAGTGTATTCACAGCTGCCACGGTGCTTTATGGGAGAGGAGGCTGATATATACCAGGGTGACATGCTAATACATCCATTCACCTGGTGATGACTAACTGCCCCTAACAGAAACTTGGTTCACTATAAATTATTGGCATGTAATTTCAAATGCAAGTTAAAACAACCCCCACAGAATAAGAATAGTTCCCTGCATTCGAAATAACTCAAAGCACTGAAGGACCTGAAAACTTCAATCACATTCTTGTCTGACATTAAAGGAGACTAGGAAGAGAAAAAAGTGACCCAGTGTCTAAAAAGGAGTTCTTTTGTAGAAATCAAGGTTATTACCTGTTCTTCTGCTTCCCCTATTATCTACTACTGAAGGTTGGATGGAACTGCCTGTAGAGGATGTAGCTCTGAGGCTGTTGGGGTATCTGGGCTCTCTCACTGAGGCTGGGACAGCAGGAGATGCACTCCTTCCTTGCAGGAGCCTTGTGGTGGTTGAAGGTCACCAAGAGAACAGCTGCAGATGGAGATCCGCAAATTTCACAGCATCCAAGAGGATGGGAAAGAGATCCGTGGGATGATGGCAGCAAGTTTATAGATTATATAGAACGGTGAGGAGTGGCTGATGTATCAGTAATACATCTTGTGGAGATACAGGCAAACGGGAATCTCATAAAGCTCAACAAAGCAAGGTAGAAAGTCCTGCACCCAGGAAGAAATAACCCCATGCACCAGGACATACTGGAGGCCAACAGGCTGGAAATCAGCTTGGCAGAAAAATCCCTGGGGGTCCTGGTGGATGTCAAATCGAACCTAAGCTAACAAAGTGTCCTTGTAGCAAAGGCAGCCAACAGTGTCTTGAGCTGGATCAGGAAGAGCATTTCCAGGAGGGCAAGGGAGGTGAATCCTTCCCACTCAGCACTGCTGAGATACAGCTGCATCAATGTGGCCCCTCAGAATGAGAGGCATTGACATACTGGAGTACCCCTAGCAAAGACCCACAAAGATGATTAGAGACTGGAGCATCTATAACACAGGGCAAGACTCAGACTGCTGGGACTGGTCAGCCTGGAATGAGAAGGCTCAGGAGAGACCTTATCAATGTATATAAATAACTGATGTGAGTGAGTTAAGATGGAGTAAGACTCTTCTTGGCAGTGCTCAGTGACAAGCCAAAAGGCAATGGACACAAATACATTAAACAATCAATTGTTAATACATTAAACTCCATTTAAACATAAGAAAACAGAACAGGTTGCCCAGGGAACTTGTGGTATCTCCATCCTTGGAGAAACTCAAAAGTCAAATGGGCAAGGTCGATATCACCATGCTTTGATCAAGGGGGCTGGATTAAATGATGTCAAAGATTTCCCTTCCAACCTCACTCAACCTGTGATTCTGCAGTTACTGAAAGTTACATTACATAAGTTGACTTTGTTGAAGATACTGTGCATCGAAAGTAATTTTCTGTAGGCAACCAGCACAGTTAAAGCATCACCAAGTCATAGAAAGGACTTCATTGTGTATTTGCTCGGAAACCCACAACTTCACAAACCAAAACCAAAAGCTTTGTGCAGAATTGAACTCTGCTTGGAGTGCACTTGCTCCAGAGAAGTTCCTAACTGGTAGCGCTGTTGGTTAAGGCAGCAAAAGAAACCTTCACATTTGCTGATAAGAAAAGTGCTTACAACACAAACCCTGCACAATCTTTGGATGTGAAGTCTGAAATTATAGTTGTATCCCAAACTCTGCATTTGCAGTCTGAAAAGTGGCACAAAAGCATTTTATCTAAATGTCATTTTGCAGTCATATAGCTCAGGCTTATTCAACTGCCCAAAGCAGTCAAGCTTAAATGAAAGGGAAAAAAAGAAAGGATTTGCCCAAGGAAAGCTTTTTTTTCTCCCTTTTCTGCTGTTGTTGGTTCCACTCTAAACCCCCAATTTGAGGAATTTAACTTATGAAAGCTTTGGAAAATCTTTTGGTATATGCGGTCAAGCCTCCAGTTCACAGGGAAAGTTCAGCATGACACCACTACTCTACAAATAAATGCACAGATCCCAAACTCTAGCCACTAGTCCCACCAGACATGTTTTATTAAGTACCTTTTATATGTGCCTTGGAAACCAGCTTGATCTTACACCAATGAATTGAAGCCCAACATACCAGCGTTTGGGAAGAGACCAAGGTACATGTGCTGTTCTTACTTCCAAATCACATCCACTCCAAGGCAGTTTTTTCAAAGAGATCCAGACTCCAGCTATCACTGGGGAAAGCAACAGTAAGGTGGATGGGAGGTGTCACTT
>WEIT01042182.1:0-35226 GCA_013389985.1 Dryoscopus gambensis | reverse complement strand
ATACAGATAACCCAGGACAGAGTTCATCCCTAGTACACCCAGAATGACATTTTGGGGGGCGGTTTGGTACTTGGCATCTTTGAACATTTGGACCTCTAGAAAAATCACTAGAGGATTGACCAAAAATAGGTCAAGGCTCAGCTCTTGTTTAAAAACAAACAGTAATTAGCTGGTGGAGACTTTCTAGGCAGAGGAACCTGATAGGCTCAAATATTCCTGCAATGTGCCTTTCTTATCCCAGAATATTAAATTATAATTTATTATTCTTTAAGAAAAGTATCTTAATGCCATTTCACTTTTTTAATAAATACGTTTGTACCTCAATCTCAGTGCTAGTTTTTCAGGCATCAAAGACATTGGAAGTGGAGAATTTCTGTTTGCTCTGTATCTGACATGGGTTCTCCTCACTTTATACACCTCTTTTCTGTGCTGAACTCATGGTCCTCCCTTTGAGCAAAACCTATGCCTTTCAAAAATCCAGAAGTGCATTGGGAAGCACAGAGTTTCTTATTATATCATGACAAAATAATGATCCCTGATTGTGAATTTTTGCCGGAAAATAACAGAACAACCCCTATGTAGACATGATAAACATGATATGTCTTGTTTAACTGTTGCATTAAAACCATATTTGGGCCACAGCAGCACTTAATAAATTCTCAGATGCTGTAAAACATATTGACTTTATCTGTATTTCCAAGCAGGGAGTCATGGAGTCTGAAGAAATTCCTATCTGTGTTAAATGTCAGCAAGACTGTCCTTGGGGTTGGCCTAAGAGCAAGACAAAGCTCATTTATGTATAGAATCTTAAGGTGATCCCTTAGTGCAGCTTCTAAGAGGATCTTTTCTGCAGTGTGGATGAGCCCAGACTGCTAAAAAAAAGAGTTTTAGGTTAACAGACTTTTGCTGTGGCAGCCATAATGGAGAAAAAATATATGAAACCCTGCTCCATCAATTCCAATACCTTATACCTTTTTGTGTAATTTTATTGAGACTATGATGTTCCTAATTAACGAAGGTGGTTTTTTCAGAAATGATTCTTCTACATCCTGAAACATCTCCATAGCATATAACAAAATTATTCATACAGGTTTTCATATGGAGATCATCTTCCTTAATGTTTTGGTTGTAAGGGCCTTAACAAGCTCATTAACATGAAAACCAGTATCTGCCAGAGGGAAGCATCCCTACCATTAATTCTGGGAAGCATGACCCACTGGACCACCCAAAGTACTTTTGGGAATAACACAAGGAACTGCTTCAGGTTTGTACACAGCAGGGCACAATGGGGGCTTGAGCCTGATGAGCACTTCAGCGTTGTAAGAGCATCCACACTTCAACAGTTGGAATTTAAGCAAGTAGTACAAAAACTGTGTCTGTGATAGCTCAATAAATACACACCAGGTTTGGAACCCTAGTTAGGGCCAAATAACATGAACTGTGCTGCCTCTCAGTTATCAGTGGGGTTTTATACATTCTTTGTTACTACCTTAAAGAAAATGTAGCTTATTAACTAACACTGTCTTTTCTTCAATGATACCAACATGTGAGCCATATTTTTGTTTACTATAAGACCACTTAAACTTTTGTTATTGTGAAGGGATTGTAACATAGGTGGTCATCGGAGTACTCCTGAAGGGCACTGGTATCTGCCAGAATCAGGTCCTAAATGTTGAAATTTCATGTAAGTGTGAAAGCTGCAAATAGACAAAAATTTCAGTCACATGATATGCATGACACATATACTAAAACATTTTCCAAGGCAATTTACATTCTCATATCTTCTTTTCCAGATTGCATAATTAAAAAGGGAAATAGGAAATAGATACCTAGAATTAGATCTTTCACAGATGAAAATACGAAGTTAATTGTGTAGTGTAAGGCATGCAGGGGTAGAAAGACAACATGACTTTAACAGCGTGCTAAAGGGATGCAAGGATTCCTGCTTAGTTTAGAAAGCCTGAAGAGGACAAACAGACTGCAGTATCATCTGGGACCCTACTGTAAGCACCAGTACTTGCCATGTTAAAGCCAGGGGAAAAATCTGCATTCCCTTCAGTACAAAAACAAATAAAACATTACAGCTTAATATGCATCTCCACTGAAAAATAGGTGCAAAACCTTGGATTCAGATGGTGTGGAGATGGATTGTAGCACACACACTTCTGCCATCTTTTGCCATGACTGGCAGTCACAGACTGAGAGGCATCACCCAGCAAGGACTATGAAAAAATTATTCCACCTGCTTTTTAAAAGCACAAAAGGCCTGAGAACTGATGTGACAGACTTCTAGGTTTGGGTTTGCTCTTTTTGTTGTAAGAAACTAGCTCCATATATATATATATTTAAATAGAATAAAATAATAATTTATTAATTTTTTGTACTTGTCAGCTCATTTGTTCTCCTACATTTAAATATCCAATCTTCCCTGACTGCCACATCACACCAATAAGGAACTTCAGTACATGTTTCAGCATACTTCTTTCCTTATTGAATTTAAATGTTCCTTTTTCTGGACCTTCTAGGGATGTTTACACAACCACATGTATATGAACATGTGCACTTGCTCATGTGTGTGCTCAACTTGCGTCTATAACTTCAAAACATCCAACACAGAATATCTGAAGCTGGTCTTCCTAGTTTCCTCTCTTATCCTTGCAACAATTTTATCTTTGTTGTGCCTGGGTTACAACTCCAGTGCTCTGCCTGTGTGTCGTATTTTGATGGTTCCTCCTTTTGGAGCTCAGGTGACATCACAAATATCAAGCCTGTGATGCGTTCATCCAGACAGCTCTGAAACAAGCTGGATGGATGTTCACCGTCCTCTCTGCAGATACAGTTAGGCAATTGTAGAGTGAATGCAGCCAGAAGCAAGACAATATCTCCCACTCCAAAAACACAATTGCAAAACCTGACATACCTGCAGAAAACAGAATGGAAAGGATACAAAGTGTCTGAATCAGTCTCCTGGATTATTGAAACTTCTGCCATACTGTTTATCACTTCTATCATTTCAGGAAAAAGCCCTACCACAACATGTTATAAACTACTTAGAAGCTGCCTCATGAGCTTTTAAGCCACCCCTGTCACAGGGACAGCAACCTCTGAGAAGGAGGCCAGCAGACAGATAGGAGCAGAAATCTTGTCAGCCGTCTGACTTTAATCCACTGGTGCTTTAGAGTCAAAACCCTAACACGTAATTTTCCTTGCGAACAAACATTCAATGTATAGTCAGCTCTCCATTATCCGTGGCAGATTATCCAGTTTGCTGATAAACAGTGCCACAATTGCAGACATCCATACTGGCTCTGTGCAGGCTAGCCCAGGTCTGGCAGAGCTTATTAGCTTAAGCTCTGCAAAAATACTTCTGTACAGCTTCGAGAGCCAGCTTCGGGTGCCTCCGCATCGTGTTGCTGGAACCAGTGGGCTGGGGAGTGCAATGCAGACAGCCAAATGGGCACACAGGGAGCCAGCTCTTGTCCAGCAAGGCTTCAGATTTTGCCAGCCCTACATTAACACCAGCTCATACAGGGGTTAAAAACACAGATAGTTTTCTGTAACTCACCCTTTTCCTGCTTGTTCCCATTAATTCATTAGCATAGTTATTGTGAGTTCAGCCTTAGGCCACAAGAAAGCTCCCAGAAGATTTTAGCCTTAGCCAGGGAATGCACTGAGCAACATCTAATTAACCCCAGCCAAAAGCAGGTCCTGGGGACTGCGGCGAGGAGGGAGAGCCAGGGCCATGTTGCCAAGTAACTGTAGGAAGACAGTCCTGGAGCTGGTTCAATGCCTTGCTCCCCTGCGTTCTTGTATTTCGAGCAGAGCCCCAGAACTCCCTCCTTAGGAAATTTTAAATACAAACAAATTCAATGTTTGTGGTGTCCTTATCAAGTAGAGTGGATGATCGGATTTAAGCAGACCCTGGTGTTTTGAATTTGCAGGGAGATATGCGCTGGAACATGACCGAAGTTAATAAATTATAAAATGCTTTGGTATAATTCAGGATGGGAAATACTACAGAAACATGATGCGCTGCTATTTTCAATCCTCATGCCCTTTCAGGTTTTTCTCTGTTTGCTGAGACACCCCAAAAGCATGCTAATTATTGCACAGATGTGGGATTTTTTTTTTCACCAAATTATATTGACATTATCAGCTCAGTTTATTTATTCATCCAAATGGCTGCCAGCTGCAGAGAGATTTGTGTTTTTATTACTCACCTATGCCAGGCTCAGACTGGTGGCTAAGGGTTGAAAGGTCCCACATTAGATTAGTGATCCCTTGAGCCAGCCAGTCCTTCAGACCAAGCACTTTCTAATGCATATTTTGGACCACATCATCAACTCAATTTTCAAGGTGACACAGTCACAATTTAAAAAAAAAGAAGGGAAATAAAAAAGAAGTTGATATTCATAACTGCAGTAACCTGTTTGTCTAACATAGCAAGTTTTAATTTCTGGGGTCACATCTCTCCTTCATTTCTAAAATGCAGGCAAGCATGCCAGGTAAATGAAAATGAGGAGAAACATATGCAAGCTTCCTTCAATTTATAGGTGCATATACAGATACACTTATAGATATCTGTATATGCACACAAACATTTGCAGACACACTTTTGCAATGGAAATATTAGCATTTTCAGGAAGATTTTTTGTTAAGTGATTTATGCTAACCGCTTAGGAAAAAATTCTACCAAACCTGAGAAAATAAAAACAAAGTTATTTGTTCCAAGGTGGTCCCACTCAATCAAAATTCTTTGGATTATTGAGCAGAAATGTTTCATTTGAATCATACTGATGTCAAGCTGCATCTGCTCACCACCTCGTGGGAGTCCCACTGGAACTGTGATGCAGATGCTACCTAACTCCATGATTACTTGTGGACTTCCTGGGCTGGCTGTGATGCTATGTATCTTCCCCTATGGGCAAGTCATATAGGAAACTGAATCTCATGGTTTGCAAGGCTAAAGGTAAATATACTACAGGATATTAGCCCTTTATAAGGCAAGGTAAAATACAACAAGCCAAGTACAATGCCCATAAAGCTTTCCTTTGGAAACTGAAGAGTTACTATGCATCAAACATTTCAACCTGATTCAGTACACTGAGATGAAGTATTTCAACCTGGGATTGCAGAAATAATTAATTTCAATTAAAGCACTACAGAAAGTATTGCATTATGTACAAACTAATTGTTTCAACTTTCTGACTCACGATAAATTTAGATATTTTGACTGCAGAGGAGAAAAACAGGTTAGAAATTCCTGAGGATTTTTAGCTATATCAAAGAATTTTATTCCAACTCAGATTGTATTAAAAAATTTCACTCCACATACATGGATTTTGATTTTTAAGTTATCATAAGACGTTTCCTCCACCCATATTCCCACACACTCCCCATGTAGAAAGCAACAGAACTGAGGACAGGACAGAAGAAGAGGGCTTACCAACCTCCTCTCACACACAGCTTTCCATCTAGAAGGAAACTCAGCAGGATATAAAGCTTGCACGCATAGAGCCAACAAATCTGCATTTCCTTATGCGTAGTAACCTAAAGAACCTTATGGTCAACTTCAGCTCATTGGAATTCAGAGATATCTCCCATACAGCCAAAAAGGTAGAGCAGCAAGTTTAACACCAAGACTGCAGAGTGAAGCTGCCCAGCCAACACGAGTGCTCTGTCTTCACGGGCCCTGGTGAGTCAGCAGCACGAGTGCGTGTTGCAGCAGCTGAGCCAGCAGCGGTGGAGGCCAAGGGGCCAGAGAGCTCCAGAGCAGGGTGGCCAGCTCCAAAGTTTAAGATCCCCCCCTGAGTCAGGGTGAGAAAGAACGCCTCGCCCACCAGGCTTTGTGGTTCTATGCAGATTTGGGCTGGCTGGCTGGCCTGTTAGCCATATGCCCCTTTTACCCCTTAAAAGATTGTAATCCAGTAAATTCTCCCTTCCCCTTTGCCTCATTGGTTCTGGTCCCCCACTCTGCCCCTTCCCTCTCCCCACTGGTTGTTGTTGCATTACCCCCCCTTCTCTCCGCCCCTGTACCCTCAGACCATTCCTTACTGGTGCTGTGCCCGCCTCCTTTCTGTACCCCCATGTAAGTTTGTCACTACGTTCAGTTCTGGTGCTTCATCCATGGATTCCTTGGTTGTGGATTTACAGTAAACCCTCTGGAACTCTATATGAGGAACCCCTCCTGACTCTTTGCCTCCAGTAACGCATGAGCTATCCAGCGTGAGTGTGAGTGTGTGCTTTCATGCCTCCATCGGCACGGGCGTGAAAGTCGGCCTGCTAGCGTGCGAAGTGGCACTGCCAGAGCGATCCTTTGCAGGGATGCTTTTGGGAAAACAAGGCGACCTCTCCACCGACCTCTGCACTGCGTTAAGAGAGATTTGTGCAAGAAAGGGGAGGCTGGTTCTCTAGGGCACATTATGATTTCAAATCAAAACTATGCCAAAGACTTTGCAATATATGATGAAGGGCAATAGTACAATAGAAGTATAATTTTGATTAGAAGTAAGGAATTTAGGGAAGTCTAATAGTAATTGGGGAGCAATACAAGACACAAAAGGACACAGAGAAGAATTTAAGGTAGAGAGTGCTGACATACCCAGTGTTAACTTTTTCAGGAATTTCCCTTCAGGTCAGCCAGGGTCTGATGCCACAAAAAGCATATGGCCTTGGGCAATAAATATCTGTTTTTTCCCAGCCTCATTGCTTTTTGCATTTCCTAAATTCTCCCTAGGCAGTGCAACTGCACAAGTACTTCATAGTCTAGGAGGGATCAGGAAAGAAATGTAATTACTCTTCTGAAGACCTCTCTTCATAAAATATTTTCTGGCTGTTGGGGTGGATAATATGGCCCTAATTACTTAAATAAGTCACCAGTGTATAATTTAAAATTGAGACCTAGATAGAGCTGACTGTTTTGACTGTTTACTCTGGAAGTAAATGTGGCTAAGAGTGGCACACACTTTCCAGTTTGCCTACGGCAGTAAAAACTCCTCAAGCCAGCCCTGTCAGGAGTGGTGCTGACATGCATTAATAGTGCAGTTACCAGTAGATAATAAAATGCAATTAACAGATCTCATCACTAGTCCTTAAGTGAGTGCACTACATTGCAAAATATCAATATGCATCTCATAATTGGTGCAACATCCATTCAGCCCACAGTACCAGATATCCTGGATTAATCTTACACAGTCTGTTCTGGTTTATACTGCACCATTATTTTCGAAAGATTGCAAACCAAGACCTGACTGACCTCCTGCCCTTACACATGCAACACCCACAGTGAAGTTACTGGTCTCACATAACAGCTTCGTGGCTGAAAGCTCTGGAGGGGAAAGATAACTGTACTCCCTCTGTTGGTGGAAAAGGAAAAATGATGCTAAAAGCATCCCAGTCCACAAAGACTACCTTGTCTGTAAATGTTTTTTACTTCAAAACTTTTGGTAAAGTGGATTTAGGGAGACAAAAGGGGCCTGTAAAAAAGGAAATGGAATTCTTATAATATATTTAATGAAGAAATTATTTATTACTATAAAATTTTGGAAATTGTTTTTGCATTTCTGTGAAGGTCTTGCTGAGAGGGCTAATACAGTCTGAAGGGCTCTGCAATGTCACAAGGAAGACAGGAGAAAAAAGGAAGTCCAGCCTTATTAAAGCGGCATCATCAAAATTTGACCAGATAGTGATATTGCCTAAGCAAGATCAGACAAACTGCTCATTTTGGGCAGGAAAGGTCTGCAGTCTGGCCATGCTGGGACCAAGGTATCTGGTTAGATAAGACAGCAAACAGCTGAGGATTGTTGTGACCCTCCCATACCTCATAAGCTACACTACAGCCATGAAAAAACAGGCTTTTTGCTGCTTTTGAGGGAAGTATCAGTGTTTCTGGGGTGGCAGCTGCTGCTGTAGGAGAGCAGCAATTGAAGCCCTTGTGCTGCCTAACTCACTGGCAGCAATATGAGCAGGAAATTGACCTCCAGCTTCATCTCTCATCTCCCCTTCCCTGCAGCATATCTTTCTTTCCGTTCTTATCTCCTGGTGTAAATCTTACTTGTAGCCACGTTATAATTGTTGGTTCTGCATGTCTCATCTGCACTGGGGGTGCCGTAGATGGAGGTAGATAGTTGCATTGTAACTTGACGTGCACTTCACTCAGGTGATGGGTTGTAGAGGGGCTGGCAAAGATATGAGTACCTAGAGAGATGGATGGAACATCAGCAGTTAAATCATTGAGAATTGCCAGGCAGGTGTTGGACATGACAGACACCTATGTGTTCATGACAAGTTCATCTCCCTTGCTAATGGCCCATAACTTCAAGTCCTGTCCTTCACAGATCTTTTACTAAGAAAGCTTGTTTGGGACTTGAATTCTTCATGGACATGGGCTTTACTGGTCAAAGTTATGGGAAGAAGCCAAGCCGGGAGGCCAGGGTCTTGTTCTCATTGCCTCCTGCATGCACTGATACATGCATGTTCCTTTCTAATTTAGTTTATTTGCTTAATTAGAAATGAATAAAAACTCACCTCTGCTGTAACTGCATGTTTTTCTCCATAGTAGGTACAGATTTACTATGTGTGACATCTGCGATCTTTGCCCGCTCTCCTGTCCATTTCACGGTGTTCTCACCTGGGATGGTTACTTGGTACCTCATTCCATTGTTGCTGCATCATCTGAATTTTCAGGGTGAAGGTTTTCAAAACAAATTAATTTGCATGATTCCCATTTATGTCAACTGCATACCATTCCCATCTCTGCAAACAAACAAAAAATAAAATATATTTTTTTTCTCTAGCCAGTTGAACTAAATAAAAACCATCTTTTCAAAAAAGTAGCTCCCTTTACTTTTTATTTTGAATGCTTTAAATACATTATTAAATCACCTAAACACATTATGTATACAAGTTCAATAGATGTGCTAAAATTACTATAAAATCACTGATTATGATCTACTGCATTTGAGAAATGGCCATCAGAAGAAAAGTAAGGCTTGATTCTGTCAACAAGTGAATTAAACCAAATTATAGGTACATTTTCTTTTTGCACATCCTTAAGAACAGTGAATAGCATTGCCAAGTGGATGGAGAAGCCCAGACTCAGGACCACAAATAGCCTTTGAGTGATAAAACATAATATATCCCTTTCTGACTGTGACAGGTGAAAAAATACATGTAGGATGACAGGGGCCAGGAATAAATAACAGTAGAGTGCACTGTTGAAAAAGAATAGTCAGCTGCCTTCATGTTTAAAAAAAAAAACAACCAAAAAAACCCCCAACCTTAATACAACAATTATCATTAAGAATGATTTTTCTACCACCTAACTGACAAGTAAATTATCACGTCTGTACCTGCATGTTGAGTTACTGCTTCACCTTCACCAGTAAACAAAGAGGGGGAAAAATTGCTTTCAGTGACAATTTTTTTTTTTCCAAAGAGCCAAGCTGTTTGTGCTTTCTTCTCTTATTCTTTCTCTACATGTTTTGTTGTTGAAAAAAATCAGATATAATTAGATAAAGTGGTAGCATAACACCAGGAGAGCTTTTGCTAGAAATCAGGGAAATTGTGTCTCATTTACTGTTATCCCTTCAGTTATCTCCCTCCATCAGTGCTTTACTCCTATAGCCTTCCCTAAACATATTAAAAGATTAATTAATATTTAATAAAATAAAAGCCTTTATTCTACTTTATTGAATGGTGAAGAGGTATTAATGAGCAAATGGATACCGTGTCAGGTCACAAATATATGGAGCCTATGGATCCATCTAAATTCTGCTCTACTTCCCTTCTTTATTTCCTGGCATTTCAAAGGAGGGAAACATTAAATCTTTTTTCCTCTTTACTACTCTTTTATGAAACAGATATCTGGAGAAATTAATTTTTAAAAAGGAAGGACAATGTTCTTACTGCAGCTTTATAAGAAGACAACAATAATTAGGTATCACAAATAAACATACCAACATAGAGGAGGCTCATAGTAAAATTTTAAAAAGCTCCAAAATGCTAAAAACATCAGCCTGACGAATCATATCCTAAAAGTACCTATTTTTCATTAAAGGCATCCTGATGTAACCAGCTTGTATATAAACATTCATGAGGCAAACACCTAAAGGTAGATGAGATGAATTGTAACACAAGTATTCATAATTCTGCTTCTTTCTACACCCAGAGGTGTCTCAGCCTTGATGGAGAAAAACAACTCTTATGTGCTTGCAGCCAAGGACGATCCAGAAAAAAACTGTCTCGTGGCTCTTCCCTGAGAGGATCCATCGAGCAGGTTTTGTTGAAGCCCTCCCATCAACATCTCAACCCACACCCCTCCTACAATTACAGCGTAGGAGCCCAACACCACCAAGCGGTTCAGCATTCCAACACTGCTTCACCAGCCTTGGTAGGTCCTCCGGCCCCCCCAGCCGAACCCTGAGGGAGCCAGCTGGGTGTTTGCTGCTGGGGTGCTGCAGGTCTCAGCCCAGGACACAAGGCTGAAATGCCAGCAGCCTAACAGGCCGTGAAGGAGCCGAGTAGCTGACACACCACCCCAGCAGCAGCTCCTGGTGGCAGGACAGGGCAAAACACTGGCTGTGCAAATCTCTGGGGTGGCTCCAGGCGGATCTGCCACAGCTCATGAGTCAGGCCGCTTAGTGGTGAGGATGAACATGGAGATTGCAAGAGTCTTTGGTAAGAAGGGTTGACTTCTCTTTTCTTTATATAGATAATTTTTTCTCATCTGGTAATCTATTTCAAGGTGAAGATGTTCTCACCATAGCCTATAAAAGCTATTCCATTGTACAAAACCCAGAATTCAAGGTGAGCGGTCAGGAAGAGAGGCTGCACATTACTCTCTAGATCTTCTCCTTGGAAAAGGGAGGAATGCCAGCCCCTTGCTGCTGCTGCTATGTATGTCTTTTACGTGAAAAAGCCATTAGACTGAAATCCAAAATTCATGACATGAATACGTTTCTCTTTCTTAGCTGACTGTAAAAGCAGAGTCTATAGCAAAGGAGCTAACAAAAAATGCAGATGCTGATTGTCATGTATGAAAAAGGAAGAAGTTTTTTGCTACTTAAAAGAAAAGGCTTAGTATCAGTATGTATTGAACAAGAGATTGCTTTCTTATTTATACAACTATAACCCCACCTGTCTTGGATTAGACTTGATGTACTGACAGACTGTCCTCCCAGTTCTACAGACACCAGGGAGCAGTTCCTGTCACCAGATTCCTGTGACCTTCTGCACAGGCACAAGAGGTTTTCCCCTTTTTTCTCCCTGCATTTTGCAGTGTCTCTCCTCCAGGTAACCCTAAGAAAAGCACAGTGTCATCTAAAGTCAGGACTGAGAAGCATCCTCTTAAAATGCAGTGAAGCACACATGCTGCTGCAGATGCAGGACACTGTCAGTGCTGAATGCTGGCTTCAGCTTCATTTTCAAAGAGCCAGTCATGCAGTAAAACTCAGAACTAAAACTTTTTGATCTTTTACACCATTATTTAGGTTTCCAAATGAAAGTTTAAGCAACCCACAATTTTTCATAGCGAATACAGCAAGCTTTGGGGATCACCTTCAAAAACACCTCATTTGCATCAATTCAGCTGATCTCTTCCTTGTTGGTGAAGATGAAAGTGTGCTTCTATCGTATGTTTCCCTCTACTCAGACAATGAGGTACTCATTCCTTTCAAAAAAGAAAAATAACTAGATCAGCAAACTTGTTCTCCCCTTTTCCAGTGTTTCTTTGACTGCATAATTGAAATGCAGGAAAAAATGCACAAAAGCAAGAGGCACAGATGTTTACATCACAGGTACCTCAAATAACTTAAAAGTATCCTAACTATGTATAGCCTGTGAATATATTTCATGCCTCACTCACTGAGAATTAGCATTGAAAGTCATCACAGTGAACACAGGGAACTGGATGAATTTCAATCTACTGCAGAAACCAGCCACTTATGTTGTTTGATGTCATCTGCAGTCACATCACTGCAGACATCTTTTGCAAGACTAGTAAAAGAAACGTTGTCATTTTTGACATGGCTGCCTGTCCCTCTTCACTGCTGGAGTGACAGCATTCATAGCGCTCTTCCCATTGCTCTGTGTATATAACAAGCCCAGGTGCAGAGATGAGTCTCCCAGGCTTTCCTTTGAAGAATGTCAGATCAGCTCTGCTTCTTTTAAAACTGCTCCCTTGGACCAGCTGACATTTCTGCAAGCCACACAACACTGAGGAATCAAGATTTCAGGCAACTGATACCACTTTAGGGACACACAAGCTGTAATCTAAATGCATGCTACAAAGCCAAAATTAACAATACATGCAACTGAATGTCACTGCTGTAGGAAAACACACCACACCATTAAGAGAATTAAAGAAAAAAAACCAGCTATCAAACAGGTGAAATAATTCACATTGAGCACTGCTCTTATTGGCCTCTTCACTTGTTGCAAACATCAATATTGTGTTAATGAACTGCCCTGTGCAAACTGTACCAAAGGGCAAAACAGGGGATTTGTGATGGTGTAAAAGAGAGAGACCAGTCTACCTAATTTTAAGCACTTATTTCAGGCACCCAAACGGGAGCCTTGGTCACCTTGAACTCTTTCTATGGTGAGTGAAGTGTGGGAGAAACATTTCCAGGGAATACTTCTGGCCTCTTGGGCTGTGAATTGGCTTCTAGTGGTGCCTCTCACTCTTCATTTCTCAAGAACAAAATGAAAAGCCTTAATTTAGGAATCTCTGACCTTCTCCTCCAAGTCCTCCTCATCGTCCCTTCAAAGGTCTAAAGCTCCATTATGATTCAAAAACCTGAGAGCAGCACTTGAATGCTAGGATGCAATTTCCTGCCTAGGAACGAAGTTGAGATAACTGCTGCGGTGAGGGAGATGCTCAGGGAGCTGTGGTTTTGTTCAGAAAAGAGTCCAGAACTTGCCCCAATTATCCAAAGTTGTATGTCTGCTAAATTGGGCTAGAAATGAGTTGGGAAATCTCAGCTCATGTGATGGATTGGTAGTAATGCTTCTTGCAGTGAAAAATAGAAATATTTAAGGCTTTCCCTGGAACTACATTTCTCACACTAGCCTTGTAGAGAAGCAAGAGCTGAAGAAAACCCATATGTGTCAGTATATTTCAGATTCTCCTGGGCATCTGGGTAGGAAAAACTTTTGAAGAGATCAGTTCATAAAGCACTTTTTGTCTGTGAATTCATGGTTATCTTTCCAGAAACCAGCCTCTCAATGAAAATTAACATAGTTTTTCATCTTCAGGGTTACTGTTGGTTTACAATTTAGATATTCTGACTAACCTAATGAAATCACTGCATCAAGAAATGCCCTCATGTGTACATAGCCATGCACAATCAAAACCAAGTTATTTATCTCCCACACCAATGCTGCACAGATTAAATGTTGCCTGTAAAAACTTGTAGAAGAACACTTACATTAAAAAATATAGACGTATTCAACACTTGAGTAAACAAACAGAAATAGGGAAAGGAGTGGAGGAAATAAAAGTAATAAATAAAATTTAATTCATCCTTTTATTTTATCCTAGATGGAAATCATTGCAGCAATACTGCACAACAGAATTGGCAGAATTTTTTTTTAAAAGTCAAAGTGCATCTAGCAGTTAAAAAAGGTTGAGGATACACTGTTCTTGACCGTGAATAATGGAGAGAGGTTAGGCTGGCTTTAATTAAGGCTTTAGTTGGCTGGCGTTAGTTGAGGCCGCCTTATACTGTGCAAAACCAGCTTTCCCAGGCCTCTGGACTGGGCAATGTAAAAGCTCAATAGGATGGAGAAACTACTGTGGTGTTATTGTTGTCTCTTTGAATGTGATGGATTTCTGATTCACAAAACCTGACGTAGGAGGAGGATCCCCATCTCATTTGAAGATCATCCACATATCCTGTTGAGCACTTAAAGCAGAGAAGAAATTGAAGCAGAACAAGGGGTATGGGATTTCATCAGTCTGTTGTTATTCACAGCTACATTCTGCTGCTAAAATTTTGAAAGGCAACTAATTTTTTAAACTCAGATAAAGTTTCTGCTTACTTTCAATGATTGGAGATCCTTAGAAAGTTACTTTTAAACTCAGTGCGGTCACAATATCCGTACCATGGGAAAAGGTGTGGTCTGCTAGAGAATATGCAAAGAAAGGGCTCAGCAATGGTCCTGAAGGTTTAGTATCACTTTTCTGTGAGCATCCATGTGCTGGATCAGCAACCGTGCTCATGTGATGTGCCAGGGGCATGCGAGGATGAAGTGCACATGCACCCAGACATAGCCCAGTGAGGGGCTGACAGCAGCAGCTCTGCCAGGGCCTAGTGACACACACAATATATGTATTTAATTTTTTTGTGCATATGTATGCAAGCTTCAGTGCCTGGGCTGAACTTCCCAGCTCCCATCTGCTGTGCACAGTGTGAAACGTCTCACTGTGCCGGAGCCAGAACAGCCATGCATGCTGCAGAAGTCCCACTCATCTCGGTATATTTCCAGAGGCACAGCTTGTGCTGACCCCAGGAACGGAGGCAATTTGCATTCATACACCAGAATCAGAGGTTTAGCTGCTGCCTTCCTCTCCATTTTCACCATTTGACCTCTTGTTTTTCTCCAGCTCAGCTGATACAGACACTGCATTATGCTTCCAATGGCAGAGAGTACCTTAAGATTCAGGGGATTATCTACATCCTGTGCATTTTTCATGACATCTATTGATATTATATATTAAAAGACTAATGATTTGGAGCCTCTGATGTCAGGAAATGATGCCTCTAATGATAAATGTTTGACATCAGGCCTGGAGTCTGCAGCATAGCTTCCTTGTCTGAGTATACGTTTCCTAAAAGCCTGGCTGAGTAGTGTGCTGGCTAGTGCAGCAGCTGCTTGAGCCTACCTCTTTGTCTCTTTGTGGTACTTGATGTTCATCACAGAAGGGCACTGACTGCTTAGGAAAAAAACCAGGATAGCACAGATATTTGAGTCAAAGCATGTGTCTGGTGATGGGAGCAGTTTCATTCAGTATGTAAATGGTCTGTAAAAAAGAAGTTTTATCTAAATTTCCTCTGGTCTGATAGATGCACTGAATTTTGTATCACATAAGAATAGCTTAAATCCACTCTGTAAGTAGACAAAGAGGAAAAGGCTGATAAAAGCAGATGATTGATCTAAAGTTGCACTTTATTAGTTCATGCTTCATATGAGTACAAGACATTGTATGGTCGGGGCCTCAAGTTTTTTGACACAGAAGCTTAAAACTTCAGGACTGTCTGCCTTTTCACGCTTTAAGACAAAATATGAGTGTTCAGCTCACTCTGAAGCACCTTACTGTTTTGCTGGAAACTTGATTTCCTGATTTTCTCCTCATTGCAGAAAGGATTTTTCAAGAAGAGTACCAACATGAATCTTCAGCATCCAAATAATAAATCCCTTCTTCAAGGGAGTCATAAGAAAACATATTTATGTAAATGAATGTTTCAAAGGCCAATGAAATATTAGGCAGACTAAAGAATCTTTATTTTTAACAGTGTTTCAGCCACATGTGTTGTCTTTACTGGCAAATGTCTTGCTGTGTAAAGTTTCATTACCAAACTCATTTCTAGAATCCATTCATTGGTCTGGATTTTTTTTCTCTGTAGGCTTATTTCCTGTATACAAATACGATGATGTAAGGCTTGCCTTAGGGAACTGAACGAACATAATTACTTTGCAATTTACAGTCTTTATTAAGGGGTTTTTTTTAAACAGCCACTTAAAAAAGACCAGTTCCGAATCCTTTCATTATTAAAGATCTCCTCATATGAATATGTGCTCCCAGATATGAAGTACTGATCCTCCAAAATCATAAACATATCATAAACATGCTTAATTTTATACACTTTGAGTGACTCCATTCAATTCACAGAGTAATAGGGCTCACAAGTTGCAATTCAGCAGAGTACCCAGACATATGCCTAAAGCCACCTTTGTTCAGCAAAAGCCTTCTACAGGCAGATTTTCAGTAATATACTCAATGATATGTTTGAGTACATGATTAAGTGCTTTATTGAGCTGGGGGCACCATTTCTTGAATGAGGCATATCAATAAGCCTATGTAGTATCGTCTGTTACTTCATATGAAAGGCAATCCAAATACATACAATGCAAAAATTAAATAGGTAGAGTAAATCACTGTTTTGCAAGATATTCAAAATCAGTATTGATTAAAAACAGTGTGCTAGATGGCAGATGCCCCTTTCTCAGTTACGATCTCACAGGAATGCACTACACCCACAATGGGAAGACAGATAGTTGAGAAACAGATCTCTGATTATATAGTGATAATTTACATGTAATCTGTTTTGGCAGCATTTATTCAATTAATTATTTAAAGATTCAGTATGTCCTCCAAGATTCATAGAATCTTAGAATCTATAAGATTGGAAATGCCTCCAAGATCACTGAGTCCAACTGTTAACCCAGCACCACCATGTTCACCACTAAACCATATCCCAACCACCACATCCACACACCTTTTGAACACTTCCAGACACACTGATTCCACCACTTGCCTGGGCGGCTTGTTCCTGTGCCTGATGACCTTTTCATTTTTCTAATCTAATTGAAACCTCCCCTGGTGCAACTTGAGAACATTTCCTCACGTCCTGTCCCTTGTTACAACCTCCTTTGAGGTATTTGTAGAGAATGATAGATTCCATGGCCCTAACTTTTCTCCTATTCTAATAAATAAGACATTTGACAACAGGAATTGAGACAACCTTCTGTAGTCACTGAGAATATTTTGTTTTCTCTTTCAGTCTTAATCAATAGCAAAATGCAATAGCAATTGCATCCTCCCATGCCCTCTAGAAGGAGACAACATTAGACTATTGCATACACAATTGCATAGAGTAGTTACAGTCTTATTTTCAAGTCCCTGTTTCTTCTTACTACAGTCCAAAAGCACCAGCGTCTGCCTCAGGAAAGGTAGTCCCATTCATTGTATAGTCACGTGGATAAAAAAGAACATTGCAGAATGGAACGGCTTCTATATACACTGTCAAAGGATATAAATTCCTCCTGGAAAAAAGCTCTACTAATTGACTAACACAAACTAAAAAAGAAAGAAAAATAAACTTGAAGCAATAGTATTAGAAAAATACTTTTAGAAGAACAATAGTATTAGAAAAGATGTCCGCACTGGTCTCAAAATTACATATCTTGCAACCTTAGTATGAAGATATAATAATAATTACTATTATTACTATTACTATTATTATTATTATTATTATTATTATTATTATTATTGCAGGTGAGCTGCATAGCTTAAATTATGGCTTTACCACAAGAGATTTACAGGTCACCCCAAACCTGTGTTAAGAACCCTTTTTACTACAGTGGTATGCATTCTTTATTAATCTTGCAGACAATTTTGAGAGTTTCATCTGGAAAGATATGGACAGAGATGAGGGAATTGTGAAGAAAAAAAGAAAGGCACAAAATTGATTAAATGGTCAAAAGACTAATAAGTGGAGAACGTTGAATAAGGCAACTCTGTTATTCAAATGACAAGAAGGTGAAGAATGTAAAAAACAAGCACAAAGAGAGAATCTTAATGCCTTACAAAGTAGCAGCATAATTAAAATAAGATAAAACGGGAGAAAAACATCTGTAGTTTAGCTAAAAAGAAACATCCCTTACTGCTAAGACCTATTAATATCTTCTCCTAAAGAAAGTGGCAGAAGCCCTAGCACCAATTTAATACTAACTGGAGAAAAACGGAGAACACTCTGCAGAAGAGCAGCGCTCCTCACGGTGGTGTGCTGGATAATGAAAGAGGTTTGCCTGACACCCAGTGCTACAGCTTTAATGAATCTTCATTTTCTGAGCCTTCCCCCTTAAAAATGACAATATGCAAGTTACATAAAACATTACAGGCTCTCTTGACTGCTCTAAACTATAGTGATGTGCAGGCAGATGTTTTTCACCTGATCTGGATATTTTTTTCTGTATTTTTTCTCCTTCTGCAGCCCTGCTTTTCCTTGCAGGGTGGTGAATGGGAGCCAGGAGTACACTTGTGAGAGAGCAGCTGTTTTGAACTGGAGCAGGCACACCTCTGCCAGGGTAATACAAAGAGCAGTTAGAGAGCCACTGACAGTTCAAAGTGTCTTGCTTTCATTATGCTGCACCTGCCATCATCCTCCGTACATCTGTTAAATTCCCTTCAGAGGAATGTTGTTTTTATGAGAAAAAATGAATAGCTCCCTTTTACTAGATGAAAACCCGTAGATGTATGAAGTTAAGACAATTATTAATATTAAACTAACATCTACCATTTAATAGCAGCTTCTCTTGAGACTAAAGGAGTGACATGAAAAACTATTGTTGCAGAAAGAGAGACTTGCAGCTTACAATAAAAGCAATGCTCTGCTTACGTGTGCAGAGCCACATGTGACAAACTGTGGCAGCTTTCATAGGTTTAACGAGTCTCTTTGGAGTTCCTCTCTCTGGTTAGTCATAGCCAAAGCAAGGGAAAAGCTGCATGCAAATACATACCTCATGTGAGTAGCTGCACACCTAACAGCAGGAAGCATAATGAGCAAAGAGATGGGTTTTCCTGTGATGTCTTTTCATTGCTTCATACATGACTGGTAAAAAAAAAAACAGGCCAGGAAACAAAAATTAGTCTAAGCCTTTTTGGTTGTACCCAAACTCCAGAGTACAGGGTGTGATACGCAATGACAGGCTTCAAGCTCTGCTTTTTACCCCTGGTCACTACTATGTAAAGAACAAGTGTTCCCAATTTGGTCTTGCTGTACAGGAAGTAAAAGAAGAATTTAGTGCGCCCCTAAAAACTTTCTGCTGCATGTTTGCTTCTCTAAAGTCATCCCCTGACTACACTGCATTGACAGCAAGAGGACATGGCAGTATTCCCTTTCCCATCAGGGCTGTAAAGAAACCGACTTAGCTGTTCCTGTGGTGTTCGTCTTTGTGGCATTGACTAGAAATGTGTCTGGAGTTCACTGGGATATAAGGTAGCTGTTCTACTTCTAAAGATATACCAAATGGTAGTGAGGCCTGGCATTGTATTGGAGTATAGTGAGGGATTTCATTACCCATGAGAAATATCAGTCACAGAATCATAAAATCTTGGAATGGTTTGGGTTGTAAGGGATCTTACAGATAATCTTATTCTACTTCCTGCTGTGATCAGGGAACCTTCCACTAGACCAAGTTGCTCAAAGCCCCATCTGGCCTGGCCTTGAACTGCTCCAGGGATGAGGCATCCATAGCTTCCCTGGGCAAACTGTTCAGTGCCTCACCACACTCACAGTAAAGAATTTCCTCCTAACATCTAATCTCAATCTCTTCTCTGTTAGTTTAAAACCAGTCCATCTTGTCCATTATCTCCTGGAGTAAAATGTCCCTCTCCTTCTTTCTTATGAGCCCCCTTTAGGTACTGGAAGGTCACAATGAGGTCTCCTCAGAGCCTTCTTTTCTCCAGGATCAACAACCCTAATATCTCAGTCTGTCTTCATAGGAAAAGTGCAAACAGCCCTCTGATCCTCTTCATGTCCCTCACAGTACACTAATACCACACTTCAGCTTGTGTGACTTTCTCAAAACCCTGAGAGTTGTCAGCTGAAGTATGTCAGAGTAACAGTTAGAAAAGCTTTCTTCATGCACTGGTTTTTGGGTTTTTATTACCAAGGTGGAGGTTCTGAGTTTGTGTTTGGAAAAGATAATTACTGTCTCTTATGCTTTCTTTATGCAGTTATGCACTGTGTGGGTAGCGATGTGAACTGTACTGACCTTTAAGTTCCAGGGGTATCATTCAGCTTTACAGGTCGCTTATCAGTGTAACTCATAGTTTCTCCTATGATCAACCCAAAGTGATGGTCAAAACCACAAAGTTAAAATTTAAAAAATCTTGCATGATGGAATGATCTCCCTCAAGAAGTGGCTTGCTCCTCAATTATCACATTATGGGTGCTACCTAAACCAAATAACTGTTGTTATTTGTTAGCAGCAGCTACTTTTGGTTCAAGAGTTATTTCTCAAAATGAAGTTGCCTCAAATTGCCTATTTACTACACTTCTTATTCTGTTTCAGTGTATCCAGTCTTTGTTCTTTATCAGTGCTATTTTCAGCCTTACCTCCTCTTTCCTTTCAAAGATCTTTGAATAATTGCTTTCTCCAATGCTGCCCTGTTTTCCAAGCCACGTGGAAGAGATATCATTCTTGTTCTCAACTGTGTCAATGAAGTGTCCTGGACTACACTTACTAAAATAGATTCAATAAAATAATTACAAATAGCACCAGGATACTGAGTTCTCATTGAAAGCTTTTCTCCTGTATGGTAAAATTAACTTGTCTGTGAGACCAATGACTACATCAGCCTGCTCATAGGAAATCTATAAAGGATCCATCATCTCCAATGTTTCAAATTAAGACAAGTTTAGCAGCATAGACTCCTGTATCCATAAAACTCTGAACAGTTTTGGACCTGCTCAGTTCTTCATCTTCTCTGCCGAGATGGTTAAAATCCACTGTTAAAACTAGAACATGAACAGCTCCAAGCCTAGTAATAGAAATCTCCCAGAAGGCAAGAGATCTCCCACAGCAGCACTATGCAACAAGAACTTGACAGAAAATCTGAAATTTTCTTAAATTTTTCAATGAAACGTCTAATTTGCTATTTTTTTTTCTTTTCCTTTTTTTGTTAACAAGATGCCATTTTCAGGTAATTAGTACATTCCTTAAAGATGTTGTACATAAATGCCACTGAGAAAGTATCTTTACTGTTGCCTTCATAAGGGAATAACTTTTGGTAACAGTCAGCAAGTGTGTCTTTCTATGCACTGGTCATCCTACCACCTCAAAACATGTTAACTATTGACAGACCTCCACTGAAAAGGACAGAAGAAGAAAGTTCTCAATTATTATTAAGCTCCCTCATGACTAATAAAATAAATTTTCCATCAGTTAGAAGAGACTGACCAAAAAATTTTTCTCGTCCATCATCCATAAAAAGGAAGCAGCAAAATGTCAACTCGTATGAGAAATAGTGTGGGGAAGGACTGCTCATTAAACCCCAGACTCAGGAGAATTTTGACTAGAGCTTAAAGAGACACCAGAACTTACCTTACAGAAAATCACCTGGAAACCACAGAATTGTTTGCTTAACTTTGTGGTTGATTCTTCAGGTGCTATACTTGCAAGTTATTCATGAATCATCAGCTATTTTTCAATATCTAATGTGCAGAATCAGCAAGTTCTTTCCCCAGCTACCTCCATTTTTGTGATTTTTTTTTTTTTTTTGAGATACCTGTAGTGTACTACCTTCCTCGAATCTTATTATAAGGCGCCTTTACTTATTCAGTATAAGGCATTGCTCACAGACAGAAATCCAACTTCAGTGGACTCCAGACTTCAAATGTCCTGGATTACCCCTGGACAATTATTGTCACTAACTGCTTCAAGATTTGTAGTGGTATGGAGGCAAACAGCTATTAAAACAACTGCAGGAACTCACTTAAAGTGGCACTGCTACCAGTGCCCAGAAATCCCAGTCATTCTAAATGTAACCTCAAAGAGAATAGATAACGCTCAAGAGCTGACCAAATATCAGCATCTTTTTATCATGTTATTGATTATTGAACCAGAAATGTTACCACAGTACCTCTTACTAACCTGCTTTCCTTGGTGGTAAAGGGTAACTATAACTGTCTTTTCACTCCAGGGTGAAAAAATCACATTATTATGAGATTCTGTAAAAGCACGCAAGAAGCTATAGTGAAAAAGGGTGATAGCTATCTGATAAGGTATGTCATCATGGCATAGGCACCTTTAAATAAACTTTGCTGCAAGGTAATCTAGTAGAATCTAGCATCACTAGGATCCTTGAAAATAAAGCATTTATGGATTATTCGCCACTGCGATCAAATAAGCACCTACACAATAAATCAAATTCTTAAATGATAAATGCTTCTGTGGATAAACTGAAGAGAAAATAAAGATGACTGTTTTGTTTCACATTTAGGTCCTAATTTCTAGCACTCCAATTAAGACTTATTCTGGTTTTGCCTACTTGGACAAAGAGCTGCAACTTTTAAAAACAGAGACCAAAGCTTGATGGGAGAATAACTAAATAACCTACAGTTGTCACATTTAGAAAGGTGAGCCAAAGGACATATGTCTGAGGTGGCAAGCTTTCTCCTCTGAGTAGCATGACTGCAGGGAAAAAATGTAGACTGGGTTACAATAGCAGCCTTGCTTCATTTTAAAAGTGGGGCCAGTGAAATTTCGGGTTAGTGGCAGTTCACTCCTATCTTCATGAGGCAATACTTTGGCTAGACTGCAGTGCACTTTGTGATCTAACAATGAATACTTAAACAGAAAATATGCCCCTGTAATAAGCCCCCACAGTAAAAAAAATTAATATTAATGCAGTGAAAAAATTGTTCTTCCTTTTGAACCCAACGAGGACTGCAAAGACAGTGATTATTAAAGAATTCAGCTGGTTTCAAAATTGACCTTAACCTGGAAAAAGCTAAGCAGAAGCAGAGGGAAAACTGATTAAAAATTCAATGCAGCATTTCGTGGCCTCGGTAACCTGGGACTGGGGTACTCAAGAGCTACTGACAGCTTGCATTTCAAAGCTGATTTGTAAAGTTGCCAACAGGTCAGTAATCAGTAACTTTACAGAGCATGCAGCTGACACAGAAAGCCAAAAAGGAACAACAAAAGACCTAATTGGATCTTAGGACCCAAAAGATGCCATGAATGCATTCATTTTTGGCACTACGTATGCTGCATGTTGCTACAAGATATGGTTATAATGAAGGTGATTTGCATATTTTTCATGAAGTTTGGATGCACTGAATTATAAAAATAACCCCCTAACATGAAACTATTTCACTGGCACTTGGAAATCTTATTTGAAATGTTGACAGAATCACAGAAGTATTTAGTGATGAAAACAAAAAGGAAAAAAAAGTCCGTTAGGTCATCACAGGCATCTGCCTTCAAATGCTGAATTATTTTCTTCAGCTTTTTAAAAAGTTATTCATATTTACCAAAGGAAAAAAACAATAAAGGAAACCACCAAAGTAACTATAGACTACTTAAAACTTCACAGCACTTAAATCTTTGGACTCAAATTGCAATGTTCTTACCCAGCTGCCGCTGATTTTGGAGAGTTACAGGGTCTTAAAAGGACTATGCATATTGTTTGAGGGCCTACTGGTTAAAATTCCTTCCCTTTAATGCCCCCTTGTCCTTCTTCTCCCTACTGGTTATCAGCCCTGAGGACTGGATATCATATTTTGTATGCAGAGATTTCCAGGTTGATGACCACATGCAAAGCTGCGTCCCCTGTCATAAGGTTCTGGGTCTGTCCTCTTGGACCTTTATCCAGTGTTTTTGTTTAACATGGGAACTGCAAGCCCTACAATCTTCTTGTTTTGGGTGGTACCATCCTAGATTTCCAGATCTGAAGCTCCTGGAAACACTGGCAAACAGCCATAGCTGTCAGAGACACAGACTGGACACACACAGGCATCAGACAGGGGCTGTTGGAGTGGGCAGAGCTAGCACTGGCAAACACTGCTCTGTTCCCAGTCCTCTGTTGCAGCAGCCAGGGTACAAATGGGCTCACACAAGGCTTGAGGCTTCTCACCTCCTTCTCCCTCACAGGGCAGGTGGCTGGGGCCTCTGTTTCCTGCTGATGTGTAGGCACTGAACCTGTGGGCGAGTAACCACAGATGGTCTGTCTTTCAGTGTGCTGGGCTTCGACAGCCCTTAACCTCAGCACAGCTGGGGTCTGCATGGCCTGAGCAGAATTACACTGTTAAGGTGTAACTTGGATTGCTAATGTCATGCCCAGCCTTGCAGTCCCAGCAGCAGCAAGTCAGTCCCTGTGGATGCCTCTAACCAACCCAGGCACAAAAGTCATGCCTTCAGAAGGTGAAACATGGAAAGTATTTGCAGCACACCAGATACACTCAAGTGGGTCATACTAAGAAAAAGCTGTATTTCTATGACACTTAAAACAGACCTGGACCTTAAAAGTTTCCTGTTGTCATGGCTGTAGCATTCTTGGCAAATCTTTCCATTCTTCTCTGTGGAAATTCTTGTTATTCCTGTGTCTGGTCTTTCTGACAATTAGTTTGTGACCATCTACCTCTCTGTCTATACATAGAACCATCATGTATTCCTGTTAGAATGTTATAGCTGTATATTTGCTGTATTCACTTCAAAGAAAAAAATGTATAAATATTAACACTCAAGTGCATATTCCTCTGTTTATCCTTATTTTGCTCTTTTCAATACACTAATGATAAATGTGGGCCAGTTAGAGGGCTAGGTCATTTATTTTTAGGGATTCTTAAAAATTCTTATTTCCTACAAGTTCTCTGTAGGAATTAAACTGTGACTATCAAAATTTGATATGCAATCAATCCAAGGATTTTTGGATACTTGTCGCGGCCCACGCTAATCCTTGCTCTCGTCCCCGGCTAGCTCCGCGCGTGGGACGCGATAGGATAAGGAGGTGCTCAGGACGAGGTTCCAGGGTAAAGAGGCGAGGGAGGGGCCAGCCAGACCAATTAGTCCAAAGAGTTCTTTATTCCTCAGGGTTTGGGCCAACTGAGCCACAAATGAAAGCTTACAGCCACTTAAATAGGGGGGCGGATACATAAGGCGGGGAAAGGGTACAACCAATGAGGAGTAACATAAGGCGGGGTTTAGGGAGGGAACATACATACATGTAACCAATGGTAGTAACTGATAATAACTGACATCAGGGAGAACTAATGACATAACAGGGAATAGAGAACTTTCTGGAGATAGGGGAAGGGTTGAAGGGAGATGGACATGGGCTACAGGAGGGGTTTGGGTGATAGGCAGGGAAGGCACTGGAACAAAGGGAGGGGTCCCGGGCGATGGATAGGGAGGTAAGGGAGGGGAATAACCGTAAAAGGGAATCTGGGGAAGGACTAGGGACTTGGGATTCACCACTCGAGGGGGAGAGAGGGGGAGGGGCTTAAACCATCTTAATAACATTGGGGAAAACAACAAAACCGCACCACAACAGATACTCATTTATTAGAATAGCAGACTTCTTTACTGGGGCTTAAGACCAAGTAGTGGTCAGCTTTAGGTTTTTGCTCTTGAAGGAGTTTTCTCTCGTGCTTCTAGGAAAAAAAAATCTTAAGTCAGTTTGTTGTTATTGGATAAAAGGTACTTCTGCCTTTTGAACTGAAAGATGTAAATGGCAACAGGCAATGACATAAATGAAGCAATGAGTTTTCTGGATATGCACTTTGGCTGCAGCTTCTTGTTTGCTCTGCTAGGGATGCTGCAGCAGAAATGCAAGGCTTGTGTAAAAGGAGTCACCCACAGTGATATGAACACAGGTTTCCTCTACACTTGTCTTTGAAAGTGTTAGTACAGCAGAAGGAATGGGAGGGAAGAGGCAAGCCAAGGCATGGCAAGGCATGGCAAGGCCTTAGGGGGAGTCCGCATAGTCTTCCATGGTTGTTGCAAACTGAGTGTATCAGGGCTTGATGTGGTTATAGCAACATGAAGTGTCACAAAATGAATATAAGTAATACAGCTCTGTCATTACAATGCCAGACTCACTCTTCTGTCCCCACCAACTCATTCTGAATGCAAATTTATTCATATCGAGCTCTTGTGAAGCAAGAATGTGATTTATTTTTGAATATGCAAGTGCCAAACTTTAGAGATGGAAGAAATATTTCACAAAATATGGTCAGAGGATATCGCTATAATTAGTGAAGGAAAATAAGAAACCAAAATAATTTTTTTATTGGTGAAATCTTCCTATCTATCAGTAGGAACCCTGTACTTCCATAAGACACATCCATAGGACTAGGCATTGAAAATATTGCTATTTCTGGAGCAGTTGGCTAATGAAACTGGTGCATACACTGAGCTGAAGGTACTTAAATCCTTTCAAGCCTGGTTTTAATTGAACAGGACATAGAAGCAGTTTGGATCTAGGGCAAATAATTTCTCACTCTAGACATATCCTTCCAGGTCAGAGGGCAATTTGTTGACATGAAAGAAATAGGAGGTCTGGTAGCAACTTGCTGCCTACTCTGCTGCCAGATGTGACATGTAATTTGCAGTGACTTTTTAGCCCTTCCTACCAGCATTTGGAAGGAAAGCATGCTGTGATGTGCAGGCATGCATGGCTAACTCAGCCACCTAGGGGATGTGCATATCTTGTCAGGTGCTCAGGGAGAGAGGCAGGGCTCCACAAGGGCTATTCATGCTTGCCCTGCAACACTTGTTCCCATAATTCATTAAGCTGGTGGCCTGTCTCCCCCATTTAAAAAACCCTTAGTAATGGATTAGTTCACTAATGTGTTCACACACAAACAAACAAGATTTTGTGAACACATGGGAAAAAGTCCAAGCTTGCAAAACCCTCCTTTGTTTCAAATACTAATTGAGGCTGCTAAAAGAAAATAGTGTTCATATCTATTGCATCATTTCCAAACTCAGACACTTTAAGAAATTAATAGCTGAGGATATTACACACAAAATAAAATCTGAACATACAATTCCTATCAAATAGAAACAAATACACTGCAACTCCTCCCCTACTTTGACACTGAAATAATATTATCAGTCTGATTTTTCAGGAATACTTAGTTCTTGCAGCTCTGTAATATTTCAAAATGAATTCATAACCAGTGCTTTAAAAAAACCCCTAGCTTTTTTTTCTACCAGGAGTCTAAATGAATGCCCTTCTTTGAAAAGAATGTGAGAATGATTTATGTGCACATTAATGTCATGGATTGATCAACCACCTAGTCACATGTAATTTTACTATTATTTGATATTATGGTTGCTCATTAAGGTATATGATTCCAAAGAAAATCCAATTATCAAATTTTAGCAAAATAACAGATAGCAAATTGACTATGAGACATTTCTTAGTTAAATGCATTCCTTAAAAGAAGATATGTGGGAGGGATTCCTTTTGCCTAATTTTTAGCCATCTGAAAGCTGGGTGCTCAGCCTAAGCTAGTCACTTGCACTCCTCCAGAGCAATGGAGAGAGCAATTCATCCAGTCTATCTCAGATGCCTATCTTAAAATGGGATGAATTGCCATTTGGAGGAACTTATCTTTCTCCATTTACTATAAGGGGAACCAGGACAAATAGCTTAGATGAAACCCTTAACTTTAAATTACTAAATGTAGTGAAGATGAATTCTACTCTAAATCAATATAATACAAATAATACATAAAAGGTACAAGGCACAGGTCAAAGTTAAGGCCATTGTGATGAAATATGTATTTTTTTGTTCTTGGTAAGAAGAATGTAGGAGTTTTGCATGCCAGGAAACTTCGACATTTGCAAGGACCCTAAACTAATAATGTCTTTTCTTTCTATTCTGCTATTTCTAAGTGAGTGCCTACGCTATTTTTCACTGAAGTCTTTTAACATAATTTTTTTAAAACAGTCAATTGGTTTTTATGTATATGGGAGCAGTTATAAGTCCTAAAGCACCTTCTGGATTACATGCCACATATGCTAAATCCAGTTGCAACTTTGAAGGCATGGTAGTGATTGTGCTATCCACATTCCCTTCCAAAACAGTCATTAAAAAAAAAAGTATTATTCTTCTATGGTAAGTAGACTAGAATGACTCTTTTCCCTGGGCTTCAATTTTTTTTGTATAAAAGAGGACATCTCCAACATTTGCTTGATGCTCTCTGGCTCACATGTTGAGCTATATTCCCTGTTCTGACAGTCTCTTCATGGGACTCCCTTCCCACAGGATTGTCTTTCTGGGCCCCCATAGCCTTTCTGGTCACCTCCTCTTCTTCCACAGCTTTATGGTAAACCATGAAGAAAGGATGCAGCTTTCCAAATGCCAAGGAAGAAATGGAGCAGTAACTGGAGGACTGTAAGTTACTTATTGCTGCTTCCAGTGGATGTTGCAGTCAAACTGGTCTGAGAAGCAGATCCTGCAGGACCATGAAGAAGTGCCACTTATTTTACTGGTTCCAAAAGTTTAAATGACAGAATCTGTAAATCTTCAACTGATTAAATCAATTTCTTTTAAATTTTTAAAATTTTATAAGTATTTACTTTTAATGTGTCCTGGCTTTGCCTGGGATAGAGCTAATTTATTTTCAGTAGCTGGTACAGTGCTGTGTTTTGGATACAGTATAAGAATAATGTTGATAACACACCGATGTTTTGGTTGTCCCTAAGAAGTGTCTATCCTAAGTCAAGGGCATTTTTGTGCCTTATGCTCAGCCAGTGAGGAGGAGCACAAAAAACCTGGGAGGGAGCATAGCTTGGACAAGTGACTTGACCTGGCCAAAGGGGTATTCCACACCATAGGACATGCCCAGTATATAAACTGGGGGAATTACCTGGAAGGGGGGCTGATTGGGTTTCAGAGACACGTGTCTGGCATCAGTCAGAAGATGGTGAGCGATTGTATTGTGCATCACTGTTTTTCCTTGGGTTTTAGATTATCATTATTATTGTTGTTATTGTTGTTGTTGCTGTTGTTGTTTACTATTATTATTATTATTATATTTTACTTTGTTTCAATTCTTAAACTGTTCTTATCTCAGTTTTGATTCTCCTCCCCATTCCACTGTGGCGGGGGTGTGGGGTAGGGGTGAGCGAGTGGCTGCATGGTGCTTAATGACCAGCTGGGCTTAAATGATGACATGTTGCCATATTAGCTGTTCAGAGGTATAACAGTAGGCCTGAAGTTTTAGTATCTTTAATTTATTACTTTAATTTTTTAAAAAATAAGCTTTCAATGGGGCAGAGTTTTAAATCATTATCACCAGTTTTAGTGTCTCCTGTGTAGTAGTTCTCTCCAAGTACTACCAACCATAAAAGTTTTATTCCGCTCACTGTAAATGTAACTTTGGGATAGAAGCTACTGTTTGTTCAGCAAATACATCCGTGTGTGTGTTTTAAGTAGACTAAATATACATAGACTGTAGGTAAATATAAATAGCCAGTATACATAATAAACCAGAATGGCCTTGACTACACCCTCTTCCGAAGGAGATTTGTTGTTAATTGAAATTCTGACCATCAAGTAAGTTCACAAAAGCTGCTCGAAGAGGAACTTCTTCAAGGAAGATCCAGAGAAGACTCACAGCAGCAAGAGCAGTACTGCTCAGTGTGGAAAACTGAAGGACAGTGATGCTAAAAAGGCAAATATAAACCAGTGAACGTAAGCATTTTTCTAAAGCTTTGCTTTTTTTCCTGGTAGATTTCCCAAAATCAGTTGATAGAAAGCTTGGTTACGGCATACTAAAATCACATTCACTGAAGTCAGAAAACATGCCTTGAACTACCTACTCCTGTTCTGTCATTGCAGCTGTTCAGAACAGGAGTATAAATTACTTTTGCCTTCGTGTATAAATTACTTTTGCCTGATGCAAAGGCAGAGGAGCAGGCATGGAACTGGGAGGCACTTTGCAATCCCAGACAGGCTGGGCAATACCTCTTGCATTACTTAATGCCTATAAAGGGAGACTCTTTGGCTTGAACATGGATCAGGGAAAGCATCACTATATTGTTCCAGTGATGTTAGAGTAAAAGGATTTTAGTTTTACATTCTCACCACTAATGTCATCACATGTTTATGGAAATACCTAACAAATAATTAATAACACATATATTGGCTAATGAAGATAAAAGGAATAAGAATCTCTGTGAATTTTTAATCTGAAATCTAAGAAAATTTCATCAATTAAATTTAATGACATTGAATATTTAAAGTTGCTTTCTGTTTGACATTTTTATTTTCAGCATTTTTTAAAACGTCATTTTTGTACTGTATATCTTTCCTTGTTCAAATTATCAGCAAATGTTATAATAAAAAATCTTGAATTGAATTGGCAAAACTTCTTCCTGCTGGAGACACCACAGATTAATTTATCCCAGTATCCAATTCATCATATTGATTAAAAAATCCTGTTTAGATCATCACTGGAAATATTTCTACTGTTCACATTTATAGCACATTAAATCCCAGTATCTCAGAGTCTTTGGAAACATTAATGAATCTTCACAGCTTAGCTATGAAATAGGAGGTAATATTCCCCATTCAAAAAAAAAACCAGAAGGCAAGGATGAGGATAAGGATGAGCTTTGGTTACATATCCGTTGCTCCACTCAATACAGGAGATAACTAGATGAAATTCTCTGACCTGTTTTATGCAGAAAGATCAGACAAGATGATCTAATGGTCCCTGATGGCTTAAAAATCTATGGAACTGCCAAATGACTGCTACAGGGCCACAGGGTGACTGACTGAGAGCTGCTGAATTGGACATATCAATAGGAAACAATTAAACAATTACTGTATTCCTCTCTATCAGAATAAATATCAAAAATACAGCAGGAAATGGTTTACTAGGAAAGAGTTCTTGGCTTATTTTACTACTTTTTGATTATGATACACTGTTTCCGGAGAAATTGTTCTTAACAAGCAAGTCTACTGGTTAATTGTTAATATTAAAATATTGCTAAATCCATTCCCTGATGGATTAAAACCTTTTCAAATTTACTCAAAGAACACATGCTCATGAAAATAAATAATGAAGAAAATACCTGGATGCCTAATCCCACAGTTCTATTTGCAAATGGAAGAGAAAAAAAAGCTCTGTAGACCTCTCTGAGAGCAAAGTATCTTACATAAAATAATGGGAAAACATGGTTCCTAATGACCTGTCAGACTTCTAACAAGGTCACCATGATGAAGAAAAGCACTGTATAGTAAAAGAATTAAATAGTTAAGAAAATCAACATTTAGATTTCTATTTTACTTATGATCTTTCTTTTTGAGGACACAGAATTGATTGTTAAATGTACAGTATATTTTACAATAGAGTGCTAACACAACTTAGCTACTTTGATGGACTATTTTGAGTCAAAGCGTTTAACTGTACAATCAACTTGAAATTATTCTTGCTGTATTGCATCCCAGCCTCTTAAGAACTCACCAGCAAATTCACTTTATAATATATATATTTAATGCAGTTTGCCTTAGACAAACCTTTACAAATATTTTACCCTGGTGTCAAAACTTTCATCAGAGAACGACAATAGAAGATATCATTACCTAATGCTCTGATGTACACATGGCATCAATTCTACTTTCAGATGGGTTTTGCAAATGCCAGTATAACTTCTTGATTTCCCTGTGACGTATACCTACATATCTGTGATCCTCTGTTTGCTGTTTTCCACTATTTAGCTGTAGTATATTGATATGCACTTGCTTAAAACTTTGGCTGACAAAAAGATCACGTCACCATTGGAGAACCGGTTTCTTGAAGAAAAAATAATGCTCCAACCACCTTGCAAGCAGCCTGCTCAAGCCCAGTAGTGTTTGAAACCTATTCCTCTCTGAGGATGACATCATACAATCCTTTGCAGAGGGCACAGATGTCATCTTGGTGTTGAAAAAGAGCTGCTGCAAAGAGACTGTAGCCTCTATTTGTCTGTTAAGTGATGGATTGCTATTCAAAACTGTCAAAACCCACTGCACCTGAGATTCCCAGCCTGCACTGAGATGACATGGTCAATTGTCCTCCCTCCCCACACATTAAGGGTAGATTAGCTTTAGAAATAAAATATAGCTTCTGAAGTCATAGAAGGCAAAGCATTTTATTAGGTCCAGAGATTAGGTTTAGATCATGATTAGTTTTCTACAGTGTGCAGCGAGAGATACTGTAATGAAGTAGCCATCATTTCTAGTTTTTTACAGACAGCTGTCACAGAAATGGCAGAATTGTTCCAAAGCACAGAACAACTTTCCATGGACAGGTGAAAGCCAGTGAGGCAAGCAAGGTTCATGTTTTTAGGACTGAGGCTCAGTAAATGATGCTAACATTTTGTAAGGGTTTCACTGGAGCACAGTGTGACCAGTACCAGAAGAAAGGCCCCATTCTCAAGTCTGCCCTGATCTCACACCTCTGCAGCTGCTGTGCAGGACCTCTGTCAGCAGCACCACCAGCCTTCCTGTTGCTCAAATCACAGAAAAGATTAGTTAGAGGGGTTTTAGCAATATATTATTACATTTTAGCATATGACAATTAATAATTTTTCTTTTAAAAACCTGTGAAAATTGATCTGTAAGTAAAATGCTTTCCCATCTCACATTGTCAAGATGATGTCCAGGCCAAACCTGATTTGAGATGATTGATTGCCAGATCCATTTAAAGTTTCTGGGTGAAAGTGAGGGTAAACCAGTGAAGATGGATGCTACTCTGTGTTATTTGCAATTGAGCAGAAGACAGGATGCCGCCAGGGAAGCTAATGGTCTGTTAGCTACTCTGTGAGGGCCAAGCAAGTGACAGGGGAATATGGACATCCCAGACACAGTGGGAGCAGTGGGAAGGGAAAATGCATTTGGAAATGGGACAGCAAATTGAGTGAGACTAATGTAGGGACCAGGAGGTATGCAGAAGAGTGGCAGAGAAGCATGAAGATGAGGACACAGAGTCAGAGTGCTGCAACAGAACAGAGGAAAATGCCAAGTAGGAGTTTGTGAGAAGGAAGTATGGAGGTCAAGCAAATGCTGCTTCATCAGAGCTATGTGAAACCACACAAAGAAAATTCAAGCAGATAGCTGCTCCTGCAGCAGGGACAGAGAAATCTGAGCCTTGTAGAGGCTCCTAGAGGTTCTTAGTAGATAGTCTCTCAGGTGAGTCAGTTGAGAGGCTGCATTTCTGCAAAGATTTTTAAGAATAAACTTTTCAAATCTGCAAAATTACTAACAAGGAGATAAAAAGGGACATTTTTCATTGTCATTTAAACTATTGGCTATTTTGGTAGCTTATATTTTACAGATAAACCATTGTTCTGAGAACTGGAATTGCCAGACTCTGTTTCACAGCTATCATTACAGTGTATAAGCCACTATAAACCAACTGAGTAATTGCCACTGTTGCCTTTCTAGATAAAGCTCACTAAAGATATATGCACTTATGCAGGATAGTTGTGAATGAACTTAAGCCGGGTGGATTTTTGAGGTAACATAATCTTTTTCATTCTGTTACATGAGAGAAACCACCTCTAGGATCCTTCTCTGGAGTTTCAGACACCCAGCAGTGTCAGAGTGTGTTAATGTTGTACAGTCCAGTGGCTGCCAAGATTTATCTTTTAAAGGTTTGCCAATGTTATAGTGTACTGCTATTTTACAGTCCAGCAACTTCCAAGGTTTATCTTTTTGCAGAAACCCATATAAAAGTTACAGCATCTTGGACAGTTTTGATAGGAAGCATCCATAATCACTGAAAGATTGAAAACTACTTGAAGTTGGACACACTAATAATTTTCATTGCTTTCATGGCAGGTGTCACCTTTTACTTTGGAAATACACCATGTCAGTGTCCCCCAAAAAGGAAGACAAAACTTCTAGACTGATGAAGAGCATTGAATACAGCTGTGGGCAGATGGTTTGGAAAAGGCTTTCTTTTTCTGTGACTTTTTCTGTTGTGGTTGTCACATTGAAAAGTTTATGCTGAGATTCTGTCTAACTAGCCAGACCTTTTATGCCAGGGAGGAAAGCCTTAAACACTCTGTACTCTTGCTCTGTGGCACCATAAGTCAAACCTGGTGCCAAGCAGAAACCTGGTTGAATGTCACCGCTTGTTACTCTGCGACAGAGGGGAGAGAACAAGCATGAAGAGCCGGTTAAGCTTTGGTTCTAGTTTTTCTCTCTTTAGGCAGACCTGTTCCTACACAAAAGGGGAAATACTCTCAACTAAAAGCTGGTCTGGTGTAGGGTGATCATTAAGCACTAAGAAATCAAAATCAAATGCTCTCACAGTCTCAGAAATACTTTCCAGTCCTTGGAACAGAATTGTTTCATTGTAGCAAAGACAACATGGAATTGCTTTATTAATATTTATTTTCAAAGCCTCAGAAAAATGGGTGATTTCATTTTTAACATGTAGAACATATAGTCATTCTAAGATAGTCATTGTGATAGTTTTGAGTTTTCTAGAATGCCTGTTTCCTAAATGTCTGTAGAAAATGAAAATTACACAAGATATACTTCATCTTACTGTATTTACGTACTCATTCATAAATGGAATGACTGGACTTTATTAAGGACTTCTCACAGCCCATTAATGGGAATGTTATCCAATAGCTTCTGAGACAGCAAAACTTGAATTGGACAACTTTATTTACATGCTTATTAGAGTCATTTCATATACTGTGACATGTTCATAGAAATATTTTTTACAAGATTTTTATAAAAATGGATATAGGATGCCACACTGTGTGGTTTTATTCATACATCATGCACCAAATCACTTTCAATAATTTACCAGCAGTCCTGGTCCACCCACCAGGCAGGTCCTAAGTGACCAGAAGATGGCAAATGTGATCCCATCTCATTTCCAGGGAAGGTCATTGAGTACCATGAAGCAACATGTACGGGACAACCAGAGGATCAGGCTCAGCCAGCATGAGTTTAGGAAAGGCAGGTCCTGCTGGACCAGTGTGATCTCTTTTGAGTACCAGGTGACCTGCCTAGTGGATAAGGGAAAGACTGTGGATGTTGTCTGTCTGGACTTCAGTAAAGCCTTTGTTGCTGTCTCCCACAGCATTCTCCTGGAGAAACTGGCAGCATATGGCTTAGGCAGGTGCACCCTTTGCTGGATTGAAACCGGCTGGATGGCCAGGCCCAGAGAGTAGTGGTGATTGGTGCCACACCCAGGTGGTGGCCGGTCACTAGTGGGGTTCCCCAAGGCTTAGTATTGGGGCCAATCCTGTTTAATATTTTTATCAATGATCTGGATGAGAGGATCAAGTGCACCTTCAGTCAGTTTGCTGACAACACCAAGTTGGGTGCTTTGGTGGTTTGAACCTGAGTTGATGGACAGTTGTTTAGACCAATAACGCTTCTCGAAATTTACATATTTAAACCGTGTGGAGATGTGGGAACTTCCTTTTAGGTGTTCAAGCCTCCTGCAGGGAGGGGCTTGAAAAATGGGCCCCAGTCACCATCTCTTGGAGCGTCCCCGGGCCTCCCCTTCCCCGGCACTGGGGCACAGGCCCCAGGTAGCAGCAGGAGAACCCCCTCAGAGGCGCGGGCAGCTAAGAAAACAACCATTAAGCTGCTGNAGCTGCTGCATAGCCGATACCACCTGGCACGGCTTCTAAGGACTGGAGACCCCTCCCCTCTCACGCAGCCCTGTGCAGATCCTGGCGGGAGCC
>WEIT01042176.1:5693-17356 GCA_013389985.1 Dryoscopus gambensis | reverse complement strand
TCACTCCTTTCATGTCATTACAGTGATGGTAGCTCTTTATCTGATGTTTCATTAGCAGTCCTAAGTTTTTCAGTACTGATCTGAAGCAGCATATAACTTTCTTTAGTCTACAGCATCAAACCCATAAAAATAACTGGGTCTTATCTATAGCTGGTGTCAACAGTCAGACATACTCATAAACCTTTGCCCATGAATAAAAGCATCCTAAGAGTCTCTGAGGAGCTGAAGAGCTGCTAAATTCACAGGCCTTCTTCATTTTCACAGTCTGAGAGCAATGGCCCATCAAAACACGTCTTCTCTTACACCTTATGTGCCCAGCTAGGACATAAAACTTTTGAAAATAGGGAAAGAAATGAGAAGTTAAAGAGCAAAGTTAAATGCACTTCAAAGGTTTCCTCTTACAGCTCAAAACACAATGAATTCAAACCTCCAGATGAATCTCAAGGGAATTAGTTAATTTGTAGCTCCTGAAAACCAAATAAGTCAGTGTATGAACCTTTGGATACCATGATAGCTTGTGAGCTTCTGTATTGTTTGTAAAAGACTTTTTGATTCTCAGGTGAAAAAAGCACATAAGGGCAAAAATTTTTATCTCTAATTATAGAGGAGTTCATATTGTATTAATATTTTTAAAAATGTAACCTAGAGCCTGATGGTTTTGTATAACTATACTAGCCTTAGTTTGCCTTCTACAAAACTGCTTCCCTAATATAAACATTTAGCTATGCTGAAATTAATACAGATCTGAGTTGCTAAGCGATTCAGAGACCCACATAATCATTTTTTTGCTGTTAAGCAGAGAGTTAAGATTATAACTCTAAAGGGAGGAGTAGTTATCTTATAATCTTCGTATGAACATAAGCAAACTGATAGCTTTCCCCGTTACTAAGAGCTGTCATTTATTTTTGAGCGCCGTTACTTTTAGCAAATTGTGCAAACTACAGTTTTACATGTAAAAGTCTCTTTTCAAGTGAATTTTTGTTTCATTTATTTTAAAATCTCCAGCCAGAAAAAGGAAAATTATATGTCTTGGACATAATGGAAAACCATTGTCTTTTCCCCATTCAACATTTTATTGACCTTTCGTTAAAAAAACATTTAATACTTTTGTGATTTTAAAATAGGAATTACAAAACTAACAATGGACTGAATTCTCCAGGGGTGCGCTTCTGTGCATCCCCAAGAAATTCCGCTGAATTAGAACAAGTGGTAAGACTTTGGGTTAAAAACCATAGTTTGCACGTGTCTAGCACATATTTGCTGGATCTTTACTGCAGAAGTCTCTGAAGAGTGCAGATGAAGCAAAATTTACCCTTTCAAGCAAAATGTGGGAAGCAGAGAAAAGTTTTTCTCCCCTGTTTTCAATGCCCAGTTGGCTGAATTCAGGTAGCATAAAGTGAAAGTTAACTGAGAAAAAGGAAAGTCTACGAAGGAAGAATGAGACCAGCATTTGAGTGTGGAGACAGATGCTGAGCAAGGATGCCACACCTGGGATTGGAAAGGTAGAGCACTATCCAGAACAAAAACAATCACAAACCACAATACCTGTTCATGGTATTTTTCTACTGCGCTTGTTTTCCCTACACCTCTGAATGATAGATAACTTAAACTCCTTTTCAGCAACATACAGGCCTGGCAGTCCTTACTTGGTGAATGTTGCTCAAGCATACAAGTTTTCTCAGGTATTTCTTCGTGAGCAAACAAATGGAAAGAGCTTCCTCAAAAGCAGTTAAGCACAGAAAGGAGTATCTGATGAAAGCTCTGACAGCATGGTAAGGATTGTGTTTTAGCAGATACGCCAATACCCCTCTCTGATTTCACTGAAGTAAGACCCTGCTTTAAAAGCCCTGAAAAATTCTTTAGTCAACACTCATCTGCAGGGTTTTTGGGTGCACCTTGTTTATGATGAAACACACACACATTTATAAAACAATGGCAGTAGTGCTCTGATTTTGAATATATCTGAAAATATTTCACTCAAATATGTCCATAAAGCATCAACTGATCTTGAACAGGGCTTAAAATTTTCACCCGCAAGGTAAAAAGTACCATTCTAGTCATTAATCAGACTGTCTTCATATTTCAATGTGCCAAATGTACAAATAAGCTTGTGACAAGCTAGCAAAATCATTAAAAACTATGACCAAAAGACACCCCCACAAAAAAATATTTTGCTAGCTATATAAAAATTACTAAAAGCATTAAGCCCCTTTATGCCAAGAGTACAAAATACAGTGAAAGTTGGAAAGACAGTACCACACACAAGTGATTGCTTTTAACAGGAATTATTTTAGTATTATTAAACCTCTACATATCTGAGAATGCTGATTTCATTTTGCATGATAAAAAGCCTCAGTGTCATTATCTAATCTTTTTTTTAGGCATTATTAAGTTTTCATAAAGAAGCAGATTATCTGTAATGTGGCTTTTCATTCACTTAGCAGTTAGTTACAATCATATTGTTATTACATCAAAGGATTTAATCAATTTCTGTGATCTGGTGATCACACAGAGTGTGATTACTCTCAAGGAAAAGGAACAATAAAAAAAGAGAAGTCTGCTAGTTCCCTGACATATCTACACCCTGAAAATAGGTAGGAAAATGTGCTACCTGCTGAAATTCTGATCAAGAAGATCCAAATTCTGATCTACAATTACAGTAAGTATCTAAGGACCTGAGTGGGGACAGGCCCAGCTAAAAGAAATATAACTGAGTGGTTAGTGATAGGCAGTAATATCTTAGAATAAGAACGGATTTACAGGTTTAATTTGGCAAGTATCCACTGACTCTGATGGAGTACGATCCATCCCACATCAGATGCAGGTCTGGCTGGTTGGTAAAATTACAGCACAAAGTTTGTGTTGAATTCTGCTTTCTTTGTTGCTCTTTGATAACAGCAAGTGACTAAACTTGCTCTGCTTTGGGAAAAAAGCTTTCCCCAAAAGCATTCCACAGCAGTCACAAAACAGTTAGGATGAATGGATTTCCTGCAAAACCACATAATGCACACACAGTTTGAGGAACAAATATCTCATTGGCCTCCTTCACCTCTGGAGAGTTCAGTACCTTTTCTACAGCAGTGGCCATTCCCAAGGAGTCAAGAAGCAGCCCTCCTGGTCAATCTTGTCTGTTGGTAATTAATCACTTCACAGTCCTTACTACACTAGAGTTTTACTCCTTGTATATTGAATTTTAATATAGTTGGAGAAGCAGGAGTTAAATTATTTGTTTTTATTAACTTCTGAAACAGCCCTCACTTCTGGTCATAGAATGAATATATGGATAAATGTCAGTGCTGTGTATTACGACAAACACTAATTGTTCATATACAGGTTCCAGAAGAGATGTTTTTCCACCACAATTAATTTTTGTTGCATTGTTCTCGTACTCCCCATCCCTTGATGCCTTCTTAATCTGCTGTCTTGGGGTAACTTTATGAGGTGTATCCCCCATCATCTGCTCTGTGCCCAGACGCGAATCCTGTGCATTTCTGTACCTTTAAGAGAGCTGGGGGGCAAGCCAGTGGAATTCCTTCAGTGCTGTGTTCAAAAACAGAGAAGATAAGCTCACTGGCTTCTCCTGCCCTCTGCTTGGCTTCTGCAGCAGGGGAGAGAGTTACATTCCTTTTGCTTTTTAGCTAGCTTCTTGTTCGTTAGCTAAAGTACAGGGCCCTGGGACTTTGGCTTCTTCTTCTTTGCTTCTGGAACTGTTCAGAACACGTGAGCATCAGAACCGCACAGGGAGGCCTTTCCACCAAGGCCTGGAGGTGCCCACACCGAACCCCAGCTCTGAAGAGGAGAGAGCCACATCCACAGAAATTACTCTGAAATTTACTAGGTTCTCTCCACAGCGAGAGGTTTTATTATTTAGCATTATTCTTTTTTCCGTGCCTGCGTGCACTTTTACTTGTTAAATAAACAGTTTTTTCACTTTTCCTCCGAGGAAAATTCTTTCCGAACCTGGTGGGGGTGGGGCGGCTGAAACCTGCCTTCTGTCAGAGGATATTTTCCTCCAATTTGTCTCAAACTGGGACACCTGCCTCAAATGCATGCACCTTTCATACCTGTATGGAATGAACCAGCTTCTGTTACTACACTTTCTACTGATATCTCCAGCACAGAATACTTCATATCTTAAAATTCTTCAGCACGGCAAAGCAAATCACAGGAAAAGCTTCTTTTGCTTTTTGAATTTTCTTTATAAAGTATATCACTAAGGCAGTCCAACGCTGTAGGGCAAATGGCAACTGCATGAAATTAATACATTCATTGAAGTTACTCATTCTTGAGAGGTCCCTTCTTTCTGTGGAAAAGGGTTAAAAGCATTTAATGGTCTGGGTTAATAATAGCCAAGTTAGTGAGTCAATTGAGTCATGAATTGGGAAAAATCATTAATGCTGGGTGGAGTGCTTGACCTGCTCTTTCAAAGGCAAAAACTAAAAATGCCTTCCTTTTAAAACACCAAGCAACCCTGAGTGATCTATGTTTATGCAAATGTTTGATTTACACCTGTCTGGTGGGTCAACATCGTGAGTAAGACATTGTTTATTCTTAAACCTGTAAAAAATTATAAGAAAGACACAGTGCATTGATAATCAAGGCCAGAATTTTCAGGAAACATCTTTAATTTATTCTCAGGGGAATTTAATAGCCTGCCTTCCTATAGGTTTGGATTTTTTAAATCTCAGACCTACAAGGGTAACTTCTTCATCCATATTTATGCTTTAACACACATCTTTAGCAGCGACAACCACATTACCAAAACTGAAATCACAAAAAGAGTATCAAGGGAATATTTTACTTGCAAACAATTGCAGACAACAATATTTTCTAAGTGAAACAGAGGCCCTGCTGTGAGCATGGGGAAAGGGATGAGCAGACATGAGAAAATATAAGTGTGACCTATGGCATGCTAGGCAGGAGGTGTACTCCGGTATGCAGAGAGGTTCATCTGGGAGCCATCTCTGGGAAGAGCAGCAGATATAGAAAAATGCTGCTGCTAGAAATTCAGCATAACTTCTGTTCTGAAAATGAAAGCAATGCTCTCTCTCACATTCATTGACTAAGTACGTATAGGTTTTGTCCTTGAGTAGTGCCATTTAAAAAACCCAATGAAACAAGTATAAATGTATCACTCCAAAAATACAATTTCTGCTTCTTATATCTTTAGCTACAAAGTTTATACGAAAGAAAGGAAAAAAAAAAAGGCATCTCATTTTGGTGTTCAAAGCTTCTTCCTATGGTGAAAAGTTGAGATTGTAATGAAAGAGCTTGTGTGTTCACAAAGACTGTCACTCCATGCTGAAATGTGAAATACACTAAATGATGTCTCTCTAGCTTTAATCTAGGAAAACACTTGAGCACAAGCACAGTGCTAAAGCCAACACCATGAATAGTGCTAAAGTCAAAGAGATTGTTCATACATTTACACATATTTCAGTTTCTTCACAAATTTGGACTCTTGAGCTAGTATTAAGTACAACCATGTGAAGCTGGAATTTCGGTTTGTAGCCTGGATGTGAAACATCCTCACTTAGAGGCTTTGGCCTACTCACTTCTATGGGCACCTTCATTTCTACTTGTAAAGTAAAAAATATTTGGCTGCACCACCAGAGGTGTATATTACCTGAAATTTTTTTCATGTTTTGAAGAAAGACGCATACATTTAGTTAGCATTATATGTTATTATTAAAGCTATATCTGACCCAGAAAGCTTAATATTCTCAATTTGTAAGCTACAATATAGTTAATCATGACTATCTTTTAACTTGCTCTTCTGTCTAGGTTTTGTATCTTCCATCAGTGGAGTACTGAGCAGCAATAAATACAAACCTGTTGCTGCTTCATTCATAACCTCCACTGATGATATAATCTGAGTTTCAACAAAAATAATGAAAAAAGATCCACATGTTTCCAAAAAGATACATTTAAAAGCATGAGTTCTGGAATATCATCATTCAAAAATATCGTGCCTCTCTAGGGAACATGTGTGAAATCTATTTCCTTTGGGTCCAGAGAAAGCTAATTTTTAATTTTTTTTTTTTAAATACACTGTTTTTTCCTCCATAGATGACAGCTTTTGGTTTTTATATTTTTCACATGTGATGAGCTTTGTGCTACCAAACTGATGAGAACACCGAGTACAGAACATCCGCAAACATCAGCAGTGAGACAGCTATTGGCAGACAGTGTTTTGTCATGTAAATAACTATTTCAGTCTATCTTTCCCTCAGTCTGTAATTGCAGGGTAGACTGGGGGACAGGTGCATATTTCGAGCTCTGTTAAGCACTAAAGTTTTAAAGTGTCTCTCTGGGCATGTGTTTGGATTGATGGCTGATAAATTATCAGTTACTTAGAAACCTTGAAAACTTCTGTAAACAACACAGCCAACATCCTGCAAACCATCTCCTTTGTACTTTTTTTCTTTCAGAAGTTAACATAGAGAGTTGTTTCTAATTAAACTACAGTACAGGGGGAAAAAAGGAAATAGATGCAGCAATGAGCTGGACTACAGGATAAACTGAAAGTTTGCAGGAAGAAAGAGAATAGCAGCAAAAATGAAAATAAAGGACTAAGACATACACTGTTGCTAAAGGAAATAATTATCAAACCACAGACAGTCTTTATTTGGCATAAAGTCATCTGTAATTCTAACACTGGCTCAGCGAGAGGACTTCTTTCATTAAAATAATCTGATTTGGCCAAACTATATGGGATTCTTTTAGCTTGGACTTGCTAATTTCTGCAGAGAATTCAGGAATAGCTTAGAGCACAATTTCAGTATTTTGCAAATGGAAGGGACTTCCTGGCCTGACAGTGTAACGTGTTATTCACACGCTGATCTTGAAATCTAGGACATGACCTTGCTCATGGACTGCTTTAGGAAAAAAAATATGTTAATATGGAATTTTCATCCTGAATTACTCCAGGAGATTCCACATAAACAAGTGAGAAAATTCTTCATATAACGTAATTCTTGGAATAATCCATAATGTCATGAAGGAGGTAAAAGCTCACAACATCCTAAATGGAGTGTATAGGTACAATACTTAACTTTTTCTCAAGAAACTTGGTAACCTCAGAACAACAAACAAGCAAGTTTTTTCCAGAAACTTTAACAGGATTTCTCCAGTACTATTGATACCACTCCTCAGCTTCCTGTTCATCACAGTAGTACACAAATCACCTGTTTTACAGCTATTTGTAAGCTATTATTTTACAGCTGTTTTACAGCTATTATTAAGTGCAGTGTGTGTGTGCAAGGCACAACTACAGGGGGCACACAAAAGTATGCTGGTAAAATACTGATCTATTTCCAGGGCACAGTGTACAATGGCTCATGCTCTCACCCAACAACTGCAGGCAGTTTCACAAATGTGCTTGGAAAAAGGAACGAGAAGAATCCACTATGAATTCACTCTTCTATTACACAATCAAGCCAAGTACTAAGGCAAAGGCAACTTTCAGCTCCAGTAGTCTCCCTGAAACAACTGAAGGCTAAGCTGCACAACAGCTTTGCTGACGCAGAAAATGAGGCCTTGGGCAAAAATTGAGTATCCTTAATTTCTCCATTTACCAGCTGGAATAGATTTTGCCCCTACTGGCAGAAATACTTAAGTGATAGCTCTTTAGTTATTTTGGGCCCTACAAACAAACCCAGCTGGTCCAGTCTGAAAGAGGTTAAGGAAAACTACAATACTGATGCCTTAGGTTTTAGCTTTTATATTTTTCAGATCCTGTACTGCCTAGTATGTAACTCTGAAACTTCATATAGCCTGTTAGCTCCTGTTCTTACATTTTGGTTAGACATAACAAACCCTCTCAGGGCCTGAACTCAAGGACACCTTGTTGTCCCAGGTCCTGAAATATGTAAACTGAGCCTCTGGACAGGGGGAGCAAACTTGGGGTAATTACATCATTACTTGAAATTATAATTGGAAAATCAACCCTGATATGCAAATGGACCAAACTTATAAAAGTGTGAAGAACCCGTGACCCAGGGTCCATCTTGGGTGGAGCCCCTCGGAGGCTTTACACTCCCAAGGTGTACCTTTGGAGACCCTTCAAATTAATACCAGCTTTTATTCTCTTAACCTTGTGTATGCTCTGTTTTCAGGTAGCCACTTCAAGGCATCATTACAGAGAAGGGATAAACACAGAAGTGGTGAGCATTTTCCAGCTATGGAAACCATGGTTACTTGGGCCTCAAACAGCTACACAGATTAAACCTGAAGATTACTGCTTGTATCCTCTTGTCCACATGAAATTCTGTCTATGTTTCAACAATTAATTACAGATATGACATGAGGCAATCTTCAAAGTCCCACATTCAATTCATCCAGCTATGGGATAAAGTGACACACATTGCAAAACAAAAGACTGCTGACTCCACAGAAGGATCCTGCACTTCTGCAAACGGTGACAACCTCCCTGACTGTACCCAGAGTAGGACCTGGCAGTTTCTCAAGCGATATTCAAGTGATCAGCATCACTTCCACGCCTTCTTACTCCCTTAGCCGGAGTCAACAGCCCAAATTACCTGAAAAGCATAATCACTACGAAAGGAGAACTGCTGACAGAAAAGATACAAATAAAAATACCAATTATGCTCTCAAATACTCAAAGAACTATGGGATTGCACAGCATATTCACAGGTCAGTGGAACCATATGGTCTGACTCTTCTGGGAAATGCTTCATCTCTACTGTCCTCTGAAACACCAGGAATAATTACGTGAGTTCTCCAAATACTCGCTATGGTTCTGGGAGTCAATCTTTTATAGAAACAAGGAACAAATTAGGTGTCCACTTGAATTTTAACCTGAAGCTCACCTGCATGAGTTATCCTAAGGTTGTAAGGTATTCAGATTGGGACTCAAAATTTTGCTCTCTTTTGAATGCCAGTGGAGCACATGACTGAATTTCACTGATGAAAATTACTGGGAAAAAAAGCAGACCAGCCACTGAGTTACAACCTATTCTCAGTCCAGTTCATGACTGAGCTATAAGTGTTAAGGGAAGATACTTGTATTTGGAAATGAAAGACTTATAATCTGGATGAAAAGTTTGAAGATTCAGACCTTATGACTGAGAAATGAGAGGGGTAGGAACAGAACCTACGGATATATACAAAATAACAACAAAGAAAAAAAGAAAATACATATTGGTATTATTATTATCATAATAAAATACGTATTAGTACTATTTACCACAATTTATAATACAAAAACAAATAGACAGTGATGCTGAAAAAAAACAGTTTGAAAAGAAAAGGGGGGAAAATATTTCTACGTGACACATAACTAACCAGTGGTATTCTTCCTGAAGGTATTACTACCAAGACCGAGAGATTAGCAAGATTCAAAAAGGATTTAGACATTTATATGCATAATGAGAACAGCCACAGCTATCTTAGATGAGATTAAAAAAGCCAACATGTGAGATATAAACCTTGATGCTTCGGTGAATAAGGCAACTACTCGCTGGTGGGCATTGAAAAAAAAAAAATCTTTCTTAATTGGCAAACTGTTCCAGAACTACTGTTCCTGCAACTTAACCACCTGTAAACGTCATTTCCTTCACTTACCCTTGAAGCTGTGGGTGCTGAGCACCCAGAGAGAATGCAAGAACAGACAGACTACTGTTTTCCATTTCTACATTTCAAGTGTAAAATAAAAGAAGTATTGTTACACAATTCAATTAAGTATGGTGATAGTGAGCTCGCAGAATTTGAAAAGGAGAATAGAGCTTCTTATCTCAAAATTTCCTTTAACTAGCATTAGCTGTAAGATTTAAGGCATTGTTAGAGGAAAGCTTTGACTTATACAAAATATTGTGTACATCTTTCTCTAAGGCCTATTTGGCATTTTACACTACCTCTTAGCCTCTAGGCCAAACTCCCCGACAATAGCCAGGCCTACTGTAAAACACACAGACAATCTCCTCATGTGCTGTGGCCATTCCTGTCAAGCAAGTAGCAGCATGTCCCCAAATTCTGCTTGCCTGCAGCTTGCCGCTCACTGAAATCTGACACCAGTCCTCATGATGCTTACGGGGACAGACTTGGTACTATCTCTCAAATGAGCCACACTTTTCCAGAAGGCCATGCTTTACCAGGTTTCCTAGCAGTTAGCACTCCTCCCTTCCCTGAAATACACTAGTGCCACTTCTACAACATCATCTTCCCACCCTGCACAATCCTTAATAAATACAAATATCCAATCTAAACCTCCCCTGGTTCAACTTGGGGCCATTTTCTCTTGCCCTATTGCACAGCAGCTTCCATGTAGGCAGTGTAGAGAGCGATGAGGTCTCCCCTGGGCCACCTTTTCTCCAGACAAAACTCCCCCAGCTCAGCCACTCCTCCCGAGGCTTGGGCTCCGTTGCTCATTTAGTGTGATGAAGATTAAGTAGGTCTAAAACAATCTCACTGAGAACTTCTGGCCATTCAGAGAGCTTTACAAAAATGATCATACCAATTGGGCTAGATTAGAGGTCTGAGAAACATTTCTGACTTACACAACTAGCTCCCAAATACATCTTCCAGGTGTAAATAAACTGACATTTAGCTATCAATAACAGAGTAGGGATTGCACTTGTAGAGGTCATGACAGACCCCAAGTGAAAAGAAACCATCCTTTGTCTCTTACCTTTGCAGAAATGTCAATGTTTAAATGTAACTGAATTTGAATGCTGATATAAAAACACATAATATCCTGGATCCTGTCTGAACACAGTGTATTTATATTTTCACCATATGCCAAAACCATCTAATTTGAAGGAGGAGAGAAAAAAAATAGCTATTTATTTCTTTTATAACAATCTGGCATACATACAAAATTTGAATTGCTTTATTTTTATAGATCATGTTGTAAATTAATATAAATAATTTAACATGCAGATAATTCACTGTGCTGAAAATGACTGGCATTTTTCAAGAGTATAAAGAGAACTGCTTGACTAAGGATATCAGCAAATGCTGTAAAGTCAAAAAAGACTTAACAACTCCCTGTAAAATATTTCAGGCTCCACAGATTGTTTCACATTAGAAATTGTACAGTATGTCAGAGGCTAACAAACAGTGTGCAGCACATATTTTGAAGATCTGTTGTTTGCACTTCAAGCAAAAGAAGATTGTTTTAATTTTTTTAAGAATTTAAGTGACTGAATGAGTACATGACCATATTGCCACCCATGCCTGTCCTGGTTTGACAGGAAGGAAGTTTTTAAGGAAGGTATAGTCAAACCAATCATGGGTCAGAAGTGAGTATTGACATCTGGTGTGGCCACTGAGGAAACTTGTCACCTCTGAGAACATGAGGAGATAAAGGAGAGATTCACAGAGGGACTTCCTTTTCTGTTCCAGCCGTAGAAAGGAGCACATCTCCTCCCTCGCCCAGCCTGGGCCTGAAGGCCTGGGCCTGGGTGGGGGAGGGGCAGCCATGCGGCCTGAGGATGAGAGGTAGGCCGGAGCCTGGAGAGAGAGAGAGAGAGGTGGAAGGGAATGGAACTGAGTCAGCTTCTGCAGGATGGAAGGGTGGAGAGACGAGGAGATGGTTCTCTACCCTCCCCCCTCCCCCCAGAGAGAGAGACTGTGTCTGTGCTGGCCGAGTGGAGCGGGGGAGGTTTCCCGGTGTGGGAGTCCTGGAGTTCCTGTGTGTGTCC
>WEIT01042175.1:0-11834 GCA_013389985.1 Dryoscopus gambensis | reverse complement strand
CCCACTAGTTTTTATACTTGAGTAACCAATTTTCAGTATTCTTCTGAGCTGCAGCAAACCAGACGTTTGTCTGCTTTAAAGTTTGGCTAATGTTAAATGATATCCAGGATGTCTGGCAAACTGCAGCTACTTGATTCCCAAGAAAGCAGCAGTGTTGAAAAAGTAGTTATGGTGTGCAGTGCTTGGGATTGCAAAACACATGCCTCATGTTCCACATGGTCCCCACTACATCCCTAATAAAAGGTTTTTGGTTAAGTTTTTTTTAAATTTTACATTACGTATCAGACCTGACTGTCCATTTACTATTTTCAGAAGTCTGTTAAACATCTGTCTGTGTTACAGCCTTTACCTCCCTTTTGTGTCTGGCTCAGTCTCCCTGTCCCAAACCATTCTCCAGAGGTCTGTCTCCCTCCTTTACTTGTCCTTTTCCTGGCTTTCTTAGTCACTTCCAATTGAAGAGCAACCTGTCCCTGCCTCCAGAGGCTCTCTCTCTCTCAAAGCAAAGAGTCAGCCTTTATTTTCCTGCTGTACAGCTGCAGGTCTTTTAAAGGAATATTACACATAGTACATGGTAGACAAACAAAACAGATATTCATCTTAGGGATAATTCACTTCAAAGATTGGGTGCTATTCTCAGCTTAGCTCAGTTAGTTTGTTCTCTTTTGTGTTTGTATAGCTGCTTAATTACATAAGGATAGTCATCAGTCCTGACGTAAGGATTCATTTAGTCAAACTTTTGAAAGTGCTCCTCAAGCTCCCTGCTCACCATTAAAGTGAGGGACTTGTGGGAGCATTCTCTGAAACTCAGAAAAGTAAGTGAATAAGTTTTCTTCATTTTTTTTTCCTGGCCAAGAATGTGATTGAAACAGGTACAAAAGGCAGTGCATTTCAGTATAACACTGGAAAAATATGAGGAAATATAACACATAAGTTTAGTGTCAAACATTTTTTAAAATTCTCAGTGTCACTTTCATTTTTAGTAACTTTACTAATTTGAATACTGAAGAAGATAATAAATGTTTTTAAACTTACTGAATATAAGTTTTAAAACTCATTGTTCAATATAATGTATTTCACTTAAATGCAGTCAAAAAGCAATACGTACACAAGACTAATGTACAGGAAAACATAGTGTGTAATAGACAGTTTTTATTATGAATTATATTTACTTGTGAATATATACCATCATGGAGCAGTCTCTGAATCCGAAGCCAAAATTGTTATGAATAAAAGAAAGCAAAAATCCAGAAGCAAAAATGTTATCTTCATACAATTTTTAATATTACTGCCCATCTGTACAACACTTAGAGAAAACAAGGACTCCATTATGTCAAGCAATGTAAAAGAACCAAACAAAAAGATTGTCCCTTAGGCAAATAGCTTACAATCCAGGCAAAAGGTGGATCCAGGAGAAGTATTCCTCAGTGTACCTGTATATCCCTGAAGAAATTATGAGAGCATAATGATCAGCAGTTGTATCCATAAACAATGACAAGGGCAGCTTGACAGATAACCTATTGTCCAATTTTTCATGGGAATCACAGAAAATCACAAAGCTGAAAGTGAAGAAGATATAAATGAAGTATTTCTGGAAAAAAAAATATTTTCAAGGAAGGCTACACCCAAATAAATATCTGTCATGTAAAAAAAGAAGAAAAAAAATCCATTATGATTAGCCCATTGCATGATACTTAGTAATTAAATATGGATTAAAATCTATTAAGAATTTCTTAGGAAAAAACATTTGTTTCAGAGTTTTTTCTTACTGACCTTAATTTTGAAATCTTCCTGTTTTCCAGGAAAGAATGCTATTGAAATAAATTATGCTATTTCATTAATAGCTATCATGTATTTTCCTAGAAAAACAAACAAACCCCAAATAAACAAACAAACCCCCCCAACAAATAAAACAAAAAAAAGTAGATAGAATGAATAGGCTTTCCAACTGGAAAAACCCCCAATTATAGAAAGGTTGAATTGGAATATATATTAAAACCCCTTCCTCTTTACCTATCACTAATTCAGAAATATATGTTTTTAATGGACCCTATTATTATTACTGCACATTATGTAAAACAGACCCATTTACATAAGATGACGACAGCATGATAGGGTTCTCTGATGCTGAAATAATGGAAGTCAATTGTTATAATGTATATTTTAACTACATTGAAGTTAAAAGCTTAGGAGGTGTCTTTGAGTAACTGATATTAGAGACTTAAGAGTCCAAAACAACCTTCCTACCTATAGTGAGAAATTTCAATTATCATTTAGTCTAACTTGAAAAGATCAAAGGCCTGTTCTTCTTCTGTTTTCCATGGCATGTATTTATCTCATTAAACATCATTAAGTTAATCAACAGCTTTTTTAGAGTACCAGTTCTTGTGTTAAGCAAAAACCAAAAGAAGAGGTAATGACATAGAGAAAAGCGAATGAGTACTTTCAAAGAGCAAAGTCAGTCACCTCTGCTTATAAAATAGGAACAAATTTAGCAGTAATAAGCTGTTCCCAGCACAGTATCATGACTGAAGATAGCTCCTAGATTAAAAAGAAAAGAAATCAAAAAAGGGTCATAGAATTGCTCCTTTCTGCTCAATTTTTTTCATAGTAGACTGCTGCCAATAGGAACCTCTGACAAGGCTAGCAGCCTGAGTTGTGGAGATGAAATTTTTCTTGCTCCAAATCTTCCATTACACAAAGGGAAGGTCACTTAGGTGCTTTTGTGAAAACTAATTTTCAGGAGAGAAAATAAAAATTTCAAATAATAATAAAAAGTAGTTTTCCAAACTGCATTTATATTTAAATCTAATTATCAGATTAAGCAGCCTGCACTTAATGACAAATATAATCCTGCCTTCAATGTAATTGACACATTCCCCTCATACAAGTAGGGAAAACACCATTCATTTATTCAGAAAAATAAGTCTATATTTAAAGTTGTCATATCTTAAAAGAATGTTGACTCATGTATTATGGAGGGTTTTTTACTTTTCTCAGAAAGAGCTTGTCATGGCAGTTGCTGAAAACAGATATACAGGAGAGTCAGGGGTAGTGTGTCAAAATTTGGACATCTGTTCTACTGCCATTGTACAGAGCAAGGCAATGTGCTGGTAATGCACTATTCAAGCACCTTCAAACCAGTTGTCCAGAACTGCAGTTCTAATTTACAATCATCTGTTTGTCATTTTAAGAGGCAGCTCTTTCCTCTGGGCAGTTATATGAATGATATTTCCATATATGATTCTGGCGAGATTTAGGATGCCATCCTGCTTTTCTCTGTAGAGCTTCCTGAAGTTAGATTTTCAGAGGAGAAGCAGTACTATACTCTGAACTCTGCTCAGGGTAACTGTTTCAAGGAGTCAGCCTGTTTTAAAAAAACAGAAAATCCACCTTAGTCTCTTCCATTTTCACAAGAATTTGATATAATAGAGGTGTGGTATGCTTTAAAAATTCTATTTCTAATACACCCTAAAACATATAAAATTATCTTAGGGATTGTATCCTTAGTAGGTATTACATGTTTTAAAATTGTTGAATTCTTCTAATATTTATTTTTTATTATTTAATATGACCAACATTCGTAAACAGAAGTAAAAATTTATTCAGCTTCTGTGAAATGTTACTTAATGTGAAACGATGTAGATAAAACAAATGAAATTCAGTTCTGTGGAGATGTTATGACAAGCTACATATGTATTTCAAAGTGTCCTGAAGAATTAATGGCCTACATGTCCATTCACAACACACATTCACAATGGCCTACATTCACTATTGCAATCCAAATCACAATTATAAATTACTGAATTGGAACACCTTAATTCTTCAGAACCTGCTCAATAAAGAAATGTTTCTAGATACTAAGAACATTCTAAAGCTTTCCTCTACTTTTGACTAAAAGGTATGTAAATTGCTTTATCTTGATTGTGATATTTAACTAAATAAAACCTACTTCATTCCCATCCTGTAGAGGTGATAGAGAAAATCAATATTTTGTAATCTTATAAATTTTATAAGACTGAAAGCCAAAGGAAACACTTTTTTCCCCTCTCCATTTTTACTTACTTTCTTTCAGTAGATGCACAAACTAGAATGGTAAGAATATTCATAGACTGCAGTTTTATGCATATTATCTCTTGTGGAGGAGGATAAGCCTGCCAGATCTCTCCCTTGGAGAGATGTTGCTTGAATGGGCCATGACAGGCTTGTCTCAGCTATCCCCTGGAGACATACCACTTGGAAGGAGCAGTCCGCCATTAGGCTGAGGTCCTGTGGAGGGGAACGGGCTTGCCAGGTCTTTCCCTGGGGGAAATGCCCCTAAGGTGGCTATGATAAAATTACCCCAACAGTCCCCAGAAAAGAAAAAACAGTCCTTTAAGTTATAGTAAGACCCCCACAGGCTTTGGTGCACATGTAAATCCTTTGTAACCCACTGGTCTCTCCCCGGGGTGCCACCGCCACTTTTCCCCATAAAGGAATGGCTTCTGACTGGCTCCAAGGGGTTGCTGTCCCTGGTTGCCTTCACAGGGTGCTTGACAATAAAGCTCTCCTGTGGAAGTGCTACGCGACGCTCCTGTCTCTCTGTCTCCGTGTTGGCCTGGACGAAACTCACAAGGCAGAGCTGAAATCACTGCTAAGAGCTGATCGCTGATAGCCAGAGGCTGTCTCCTTGCTGAGGTTACCCGGTGGCCCGAGGATCGCCCGTAGACCCCAAGGAAGCTGTCCCTTGCGGGATCTCTCTCTCTGGGGAAATTGGCCATCCCGGGGTCAGACCAACCGAGCCCCAACGGCTGCCCAGAATCTCTCATTCCTTCTCTGTGTTAGTCACAATCTAGGCATTAATCAAAATGATAGAAAACAGTGCAAATGAGATGGCATAATAGTATAGGCTCAAATTAACACATTCACTTTAATATTCACTCACACAGAAAACCTTTCCAACTGTCAGATGATCTATTAGGTTGTTTAATGAGTTAGAGGGTACCTCTAAGCTGCATATATTACTAGACTATACTACCGTAAGCATATTAAAAGACAATATACTTGCTGATTCAGATCAGTAGTTCCTTGGGCAAATACAGCTGGCCAGCAGATCCTGAGGTGTTCATATTTAATTTGGAACCTTGGGTAACTCTCAGGTTAATCCCCACTGCCAAGACATGGGGCTGGTAGGGCGAGTCATTGACTGCTTTGGTGCCTTCCAAGGGGACAATTAGCAGTTCCTTTGTGAGTAAATAGTTATTCTCTTTACTTATTTCACAGCAAAGCACTAATGATCATAGTGTATGCCCACAAAAGTGGAAAGTGGCCCTTTGAAAGCCAAGGTAGAAACTGAAGGATCCAGAAAGCAGATGAAAAAGACAGAGATGCCAAGGTGGACAGGAGAGAGGAAAATTTTGGAAGGCACAATCAGTAAAGTCTGGCCAGCTCTCTCTCCAACAGGATGCCAGGAACCTCAGCTGTTTAGAGGAGATAGTATAGCTTCCAGGCTCTTGGGACTCTGATACTGGTTCACAGGCTGAAGGATTAGGAATATTGGATTGCTTGAAAAGACTAAATCAATGCCAAGAGATTTTTTTACTCAAGGACTCAAGAACTATGACTTTTGATCCTCTATTCCCAAATTAGGAAATTTGCATATCTTTACTGTCTTTTTTTCCTTAAAGTATTTAGAAATCTATCTGAATGTTTTTAAGTATCAAGTTTGAATAGGCTTCCATTTGCATCAAGGATGGATGTTACATTAAGCTATGATCCTTATACAAAAATCTGTTGAACATTTGCTTGTTTTGAGGGGCAGAGATTATATGGTCTTTAAGTATCTGATTTAAGTGTAAAATACACAACCTTTGAAATAGGACACTCGGAAAACCACAATGCAACACAGGGAAGAGTAAAACTTTAAAAGGTAAAAATTAAGAAGTACATATATACAAACCAAAATGAGTTATAAAGCGACGTTTATCTTGCGCCAAGCAAGCACAAACCTATTACCCAAGGCAATAGAAAGCTGATTGATGATATCATGATGACAAATGAATTCTCATTTTGAATTCTGCCTGCTAAGTAATTAGTAATGTCATCAATATCATTACTAGCTCCTCATTCAACTTCATCAGCAAGCTGTTCCTGTTGCTCATTTTTCAGCTTTTCCTTTCTGTGCTTCAGTCACAGGATGAATATACACTGAGGACAGTTTCTAGCAACTACCCAAGGGAGCAACAAAAAAATTAGTTGTCAGGCACAAGCAGTCTATTGAAACTCTGAACCACATTCTAATAGCAACCACATGATGTTATTTTGAAGTGGTCACTAACTTGAGAATTAGTGTAAATAGTGTCAAGGACATCTTTCTTTTTTTCCTGAAATATATTTGGAAACTGACATAATATAAAACAAAAATACAATTAATGCAAATACTTAGTGATTATAACTCAGCAAGTGACTGCAGGACAAAAGCTTATTAAAAATTTCTTCTCATCTCATTTTCTCATGCTTCTGAGATGGAAGGAAGCATTGCCAAGGAAATTGAACAAAATACTGCCAATGCATATTTCCCCCAGGTTCCAGTCCTATCTTTTCATTTAAAAACCTACAAAACTTACCTAAAAAAAAAAAAAAAGAAAAAAAAAGAAAAAAAAAAAGAAAAAAATCCTAATGAATGCTGATTGAAATATTTGAAACACTCACAACTGCACCTTTGGGGCTGAGCTATAATCTCAGCATAGGTATATTACATTAGAAAAGTCCATTGGATTGCCAGTATTTTCCCTTTCTCATTTTCTGTGCAACTAGGTTTGTGTTTTAACAGGATATGACCAAGTTACAGAGACTCTTGTGTTTGTTGTTTTATCTTTTTGGGAGGGGGAGGAGAGGGTTAAATAACTTATCGAATGTCTTTTTCATGGCATTAGGGCTGTTCAGAATTTATTTTAGACAATCAGACTTATCTACTTTTATATTGATTTTCTATTGTGTTTTTGGAGTTCTGAAGCAAAACTTGCCAGATATGTTTAATTTTTAAAACTGTATTTTAATACATGCACCAGTTTTTGCTAAACTGGATTTAGGTATTTTAGTTTAAGCAAGAATATTTCTACACAGTTCATTTACAGATTCTGCTATTCAGAAAGAATTGTATCAAGTGACCAAACAAGGATGAGTAAAGATGGAATTTGTTTCCTCTTCATGATGGTGTCCATTTGAACAAAAAGTCAGATTACTTTAAACAAATGTAATTTTATTACAAAATATGCAAAATAGATTATATGCTTCAGTCAAGGTAGTTTTGAACATGAGAATACTTTCTCTGGTCTTTTCATTGTGCTCTGGCTTTAAATCCCATTTTGCACTGCTGAACAGAAAAGAACTAAGAAGAGGTGTTTGATTTTGTCTAAAGACAGTCCGTAACTAATATGCTGTGTCCAAGTTACTTTTTTTTAGACTGTCTAGTTCACCTGATGGTTCAGCAGGATAGAAAAGTATTACAGTTTTGGTGATATATCATTGATCTATTGTGTCAAAAGCAAGATTCCCTAAAATTGTCTTTCCTACAAATCTCAGAGTAAACCAATGACAAAATAAAATTGGTGTTCATGACAGATGATCAGTGAACCATAACTCCACCTGAAGTTCTGTGGTAAACAGTCACAGTAACTTTATCACCAAAGAGGAACAGGAATATGGCGACCTTAAGTCAGTTGCCTAAACAGAAACTGTGCTGTGCCTCAGCCCTGCCAATCTGCCCTGGCCTCCAGCTGCCTCTGTGGAAGGGCTGGACCCCCACGCAATGCTGGTTCCTACCTCTCAGACCCCTGTGACTGCCCCAAGAACTCCCCAGTGCCAGGTACAGATGTTTAGACAACTGAATTGAGCCCTCAGCATTTGTCTGCATTATCAGCTGTTGAGATTAACAGGAAAAAAAAAAAGAAAAAAGAAGAGAAAAAAAAAGAGGAAAAAAGAAAAAGAAAAATAATCTATTAGGTCCATGGCAATGTGTTTATCTGCTCTAACTGGCTTAACAGCCCTTTTAATGCCCTTTTAATCCATCAGTACCTTGAACTTTTTGCAGACTTGTAACACTGGATATAATGAGATAGGGGGAAAAAAGGAAGCTTTTTCTTCTTTCTTTCTCCAAGGGTGTATGAGATGACTGAAATACATTGTATTTTCTTTAATTTTTTTTTTCTAAACAATCTTAATGGCTATCTGCAAGACGATCAGATTTACTACTTCTGCAAAACATTTTTGAGATTGAGATATTTCACTGAAATTTGCCATTTGATCTCGCTGGTTTATTCCTTGCCTGTTGGTAAGAATGCATGATATTCTGATGGTTTTTTTTTTTGTTGTTTTAATAGGGTCAATTTTCCCTTTTTTTGCACACTTTAATTTGATATGCAGTTTGAAAGGCAAAGAAAACAACAGTCTTAATTTAAATTCCAGTCAGAGGAAAGTGAAGTGAGATGATTATGCTCATAGTTAATGTATTGATTTTGTTTAATTATCATAAAGAACAAAAATGGTTTATTGCCAGATGACTGGATCTTATTTTGGGTTTGGTTTGTCATAAGGAATTTTTTCTATCAATTTACAAATTCAGTAACCTGAGAAATGAGCTAAATTAACAGTAAATTTCGATGCAGTTATGGAAATATGCCACAATAGTAACGTTTTTTAAATTCTCATGTACCCTATAACTCACCTGCTTGTTAAAGAAATGGTATCTACAGGAAACATTAATGAACCCTAAATCCGAATTAAATTTCAGTCTGTTTTACTGTAGTTAATGAATAATATGGGAAACTAACCTAAACTAACATTTCAGAATTCATTAAAAATAATTTTCAATAGCAGCATTAGCCTTCACTGTTGCTTGTAAAAGATTTTATGTAGCACACTGAAACCCAGGAGTCATGGTAACATCTTCCTGCAAAACAACAGTGATTTTTACATATTCTTTCAGATCATTGTATTCTTGTGATAATAGTTCTTCCTTGATATCAAGTTTCTTTTCCTTATTCCGAGAATCTCTATTCAGTGATTCATATTTGGAGCTCTGTGTTTTCTCTTGGTTTTGGGGTCTTTTTTTAATGACCGTTTCAGCAGTCTTGAATTACATAATTTTCAAGAAGTAGATGCTTTTCCTAAGCTTTTTGAATATTAGGAACGTACCTTACAGAGGGTGACTGACTCCAGCTTTAACTGACTGTCAGTTCTCCATTTACTTACTTCCTCAGGGAACACTGTCTGCTTCTTCAATCCATGCATATGTAGATCATGCAGAACAGAAGTTATTATCTTTTTGTGTTCTAATACAGGAAGTCTTCAGAACCCAAAATATTTTATCTTTGACTTTTTTTCTATTATTCAGTCTATTCCTCAAACTGCTATCAAGATCCAGGAATGTATAGGAGTACTGGGAAGAGATTTTTCAGATTTTTTTTTTTTAAGATGAGGTTTTAGCCTAGAACTTGGTTTTGAGCTCATTTCCCAGTGCAAAATTCATACCTCATCAGGCTTCTTCTATCAAGTGTTTTAAAATAACTTTCCAGATCCAGAGGAATTGATATGACCAGACTGGAGGCCAAAGGGTAGTACTATGTTCTTCAGATCAGGGACATTAGGGGAAAAAAAATTTTTTTTCTTTTCTTATATATACAGCATGAAAGTATAAAAATATTTGAACATGATTTCTTCTTTTAGGTTGTTTTTCTCACACACAAATTTTTTTACATTTAAAATACTCTTTTATTCTTCCATTTACATAGCTGATGTCATAATCACACATGATTATGACATCAGCTATTATATCTTTGTTAAACTACTCATTATCTATTTATAGGGAAATCTAAAGATGCAAAAAGATAGGAGGCCACCTGGTCCTGGCTTTTAATAGCATATGTTAGGAAACATGTAATTTTATAAAATTGCCTTCGAAACAGATAAGATATTACATGGCACAGGAAGGAGAAAAGCTGCAAACTGAGTTGTATAATAGGAATTAAAGGTCTGTGTCCTTTACTGTATTTCAACTGTGACTGCCATCAAGATAAAGCAATGGCAAATATACAAATACTGTTACAGAAAAAGTAAGGTGTGTATCCGAAGATGCATCTGCATCTGTGCAGATATTTTTGACATTTCAGATGAAGACTCAAATACATCATCTCTTTCACTGACGGTAAATCTTATGAGGAGATTCTGAATATGAGATCTAGAAAAATATACTACAAACAATTCCATGAGCTTGTGATAAAATAAAACAGTTGCTATTTTTAAACACAGAGGTTAAGAATGGAAAAAAACCCCTGTACTATATTGCAAACGTTAAATTCTTCCTTTCTATAAATTCATAACAATTTTAGACAAGGCATTAGCTGTCATGAAGGCAGCAGCTGCCTGGGTTGCTGCTAAGCAAAATTCCATACCAGGAGTAACTGAGTCTTTTTTTACTGGTGACTTCCAAAAGGCATAAGGAGGTAGAAACAGTCATATCAGAAATAAAATTTTGCGTGTGAGTGTGAAAGCTAATAGGTAAAAATAAGACATGTTCAATGATTTTCAAACATTCTTTTTACACATTTAAGCGATTGACAGTAGAGGGCCCATGGCAGTTTCCAGTCCCACTGCAAGTAAGTAGCTGACAAACTCAGTGGTTCAGAACCTGGGAAATAAAGGCAGTCTGATAGAGACCCAGCTTGTTCACACATCTTTGTTCAGATGGATTGACAAGCGACAAAGCAAATTTTATGGCAAATAAGCTAAAGTCAGATACAATGTCCTGGTTTTCAGCACTATTGGTATCCCTTAATTCCAGTCTTGTTTAAAGTGTCTGCTTAAGCTGAAGTTAACTATTATTTTAAAGGTCAAGAGACAAAGCTTTATAGTGTTTCTTCCTCTTGTCAGGAGTACTAATTCTAGCTTAATTAAAATCCACTGCCGTAGTTTGAAAGGGATTACTTTTAAATACCTCCAAAGGGAAATCGTATCTTTTTGGAAATTTCCAGTCTGAAATGGTCTCAAATAACTGAAATTTTCCTTACTGTCTCAAGTCAGGAAGTACTTATAAAATATAAGGAGATTTAAAGAAGGACAAGTTGCAAAAAAAGATTCCTTGTCAAAAATGCCTTGATTTGCAAAGTCCTTAATTTGTAAGCAATAGTTAAAAGAGAGCTATAAATCAATTAATCAATTGTTTTTATTAAGAAAACTTGCATTATTAAAAAGTTATCTTAGAATTTTAAACAGGCAATATTTTTTTAAACTGTAAACTTTGTCTTTGATTCAACTCACTTTGATTGTCTCATGTAAGTCACCAATCTTAATACATAAAAAGGTAAGTAAATTTTTTTCTGCTTAAGAAGCTCTCTCATTTTTCTGGAGGACAGTAAAAACAAGTCTTGGGGTTACCTTAACTTGATCTAATTATTTTTGAAACTAATCATGGTAAAACTTACATATATCTTTGGAGAGAAACCGTTAAGCAGTTTCTCAGTAAACTCTCCATCATTTTGTCTAAGTCAATGAAGCTTCTCAAAGAATGCCTCTGGGAGGAAATCTAGTCTCTAGCATTTAGAGATATATTTCCAACACAATTTCTATGATGCTGTGAATCTTTCATTACAGCCATGGACAACATAGGTACCGTAGTGTTTGCAGGTGGAAGAAAATTAATACAAAATAGTACTTTTACTCCACCTGTCTGGGATGACTGACAATAACCTGTCAACATACATTATTATACAATGTTCCTTGCCCAAATAGAACATAGTAACTAGTCAAAACAAAAATGAATAAATAAAATTATGGAAATGTTGCTGTGCGGTTCTGCACCC
>WEIT01042173.1:5776-25878 GCA_013389985.1 Dryoscopus gambensis | reverse complement strand
TTTCCTTTTTTTCTTTCCAAAAAGCATATTCCTTATTTTACAGCCCCAGATTGGGCAGATGAGACTGTAACTTGTCTGGATTAATCCTTTCCTGCAGTCCCAGTGGGGTGCTACCCAGTCATTCACTACTATAAATGTGGGGCTGTTCTGCAATCAGTTATTAATAGAGCTCATTAGCCCTCCGAGGTGTTTGTGATAGGGCTGCAGAGCACTGGTAGATCAGAGGGAAGTCTGTGGAGTGGCAGAGACGATAAAAAAAGTTGTTCAGATCTTCTCCAAGACTTTGCAGGTACAAGAGCCAGAACACTCAGCTGTAGTGAAGGAGACACAGGGAGAGNACACAGGGAGAGTCTGAATTTGCCAGGCTGGGAAATGGAGACTCTCACAATGACCAAGGCTGGAAGCTTCTGTCTTGAGCATCATGACACTGGGACCCCAACAGACTGAAGAAATGGGCTGACAGAGCAGTGGGAGCCACTCAGAGGAGGTGATCACCCCTCTCTGCTCAGCAGTGGTGAGAAACATCTGGATACTATGTCCAGCACTGGGCTCCCCAGTACAAAAGAGACATCACAAACTGGAGTGAGTGCCACACAGGCCCACGATGGTCATTAAGGGAGTGAATTATCTGCCATGTGATGTGAGACTGAGAGGCAGAACGGTTCAGCCTGGAGAAGAGAACACTCACGGGAGAAGTCTTACCCAAATACCTGATGGGGGAGCAAAGGAGGCAAAGTCAAGTTATTCTTGGTGGCGCTCAGTGAGAGGAAAAGAGGCAAAGGGCAAAAATTGAAACACAGAAAATTCTGTGTAAAAGTAAGGAAAACTATTCTACTGTGAGAATGACCGAGCACTGGAGCAAGTCGCCCAGAGAGGTTGTGGAGTCTCCATCCTTGGAGACTTGACTGGACATGACCCTTAGAAACCCATTCTATCTGGCCCTGCTTTGAGCAGGGAGATTGGACTAGATGATCTCCAGAGTTGCCATCCAGCCTCAGCTGACTTGAGAAAAACTGTCTCTTGCCAAACCTCTCAGAGCTGCTGAGAATGCTGATACACCAGTTTACTCTCCTGCTGAGCACTGCAGACTGGTCAGAGCCTAGGAAAACAGAACAACGCACTTAAGCAGCATTTTTAGAAAAGGGCCTCCAATTCATGGCACTTGTTTATGACTCATCTCAGGGTACTGTAGGGTTTCAAGCACAATGGAAACTGTGAAAGTTTTCTAGTTTTAAAACTATTTTCTTTTAATAAATTCTGCTTATGTGGCACTGTAAGTACTAGTTTGTTTTGCAGGAGGCTGTTTGCATGCTGTGTATGACTGCCTGCAGCATCCCTAGGTGAAGAACCTCTGAAATTCAGAGACATACAAATGACTGTGAGGATACAGTAGCTTGCCTAAGAATGCAGGAATCACAGATTGCTACCCTGCATAGGTAACAATGAATTTTGACATGAGAGAGGCATGAACAGGCAGAATAAGAAGTACTAGGTTGGTAGACCACCCCATCCTATAACAATGAAAAATGTTTTGTTGTCTTCAGCCACCAGAAGATAATAGGGAACTAAAGTTGTGTAAGATTTTTAGATTATGACAGTCACAGCACTTTTCTTTCCCATTTTTGTGATGAAAAACATCTAAAGAATTTTAAGATACATTCATATATTTGACTATCACAATCATCCTAACTAGTTTTCAGGGCAATCTTTTCCTGCATAACCTTTAGAATCAGCACCTTAAGATCTTTACCCCACATCTGACTGATATCTTGAGTCTTTATAGCATCCTGAGTTATGCTCAGACACCTGTATAAAGACGGACTGAATTTTGGCTCATGTAGAAGAGAAAAATATTTTTTCAATCCATCACATTTCTACTGTGCAATAGAACTGTGCTTAACTTATAGTTCAACCAACTTATACAAACCCCCCCCATATTATTAAAGAAGCTTTAGAATAAACACAGACATAAAAGGTTTTTCATCCTGAAAAAAGTCTCTTACCATAACTTCTGTAGGCACCTGGCTCCATAAGGGATACCAGAATGTTTAGAGATGAACAAAAATTTTGTAACAATTAAGCTTTTCATCAGAAGATGCATATTTACAGAGTAGGGAGGATTAATTGAAACATTTCAGGTTTTACAGACTTTCGGCCAATTAATTCCTGCTGGTCCATCCTCAAGTTAGATATCTTAGAAGCTGCAGCAATCACTGGTATGAGTATCCTCAATAAAACTAACAATCTTGACATTTTCATTAGAGTTACTGTCTGCCGAAATCAAGTAGAACACCAACTTCACTAGACACAGACCTATAAGGTCTGGGAAGGTGCCTTTCACAGAAATCTTGGGAATTTTATGTTTCTTTTCAAATTTAGCCTCTCAAAAAAAAAAAAAAAAATCTTGTAAAGCAGAAGCACTGCTTTCTGACAAGCACAAATACTTGACTTCGCAGTGCACTGAACAGAGATCCCGTCCAGAAATCATTACCAGGAGACTGCATTTAGTTCCCATTGATGCTGGGATTTTTGTCTCAGTATAAAACTCAGTATTAAGCTAGGAAAAATATAACATCCGTAAATCCAAATTAATACATCTGTATAAGAATTATATTAACAATATATCTTGTATCCACAGACATTTAAGGGGAAAAGTGTCTCTGAGATATAGCTTATCAGGTAGCTCCCAGCCCTGGGATCCAAAACACAAAGGCCTAATTTCTAGTTGGAGGAATTGCTACTTTGTGCCTCTGTTTTCCCACCAGTAAGACAGGATAATGAGCTCTTCCTCCTTTATAAAACATTTTAAGATCTACTGGGCTTAGACTGATTAAGAAACAAAGATATTTGGGGTTGTTATTATTTGAAATAATGAAAATTAATAAGACATTGAATTAATGTGAATTTTCCCAACCTCCCTACATGGATTTCATGCTTATTACATAAGGCCTCTACAGAATTACTTAATAATGTCATGCATAAACAATATATTCTTACTACGATTTTTTAATACAGTCAATCCACAATAAATACAAACCATGTTAAAAACACAATGACAGAACTCTGTGCTTAAACTGCACAAAATATAATACTCCTGAAAATAGAGAATTGACCACCAGGAGTTACAAATATGCCAAAAACTTCTCTGACCTACTCAGCAATCCCATCTCTAAGCATTTCTGCCCACAGATTCCTAGGAATTATATTGCCTATCACGAATTACAATTTGCTGAGGTATAATTCTGCTTGGAGCTGCTCTAAATTCAGTATGGCCAGCATCCCTGCTAGGAGCAAGCCCAGAAACTGCTCCCTGGTTGTTCCTCCCATTTTTCCTGTGCGTATCCACCTTTTGACCCATAAATTCACATCCTCAAGAAGCTGGCAGGAGAGAAAAACATTTTTTTATGAGTTGGCTCACATTCATTGGTTCCAGGAAAGAGGCCATGGAGCAGTTTGGCCCACCTGAATTCAGTGTTAGTTTTTCAAGTGCAGACCATCCTTGCATAATGTTCTTTATCACCACTCCAGCTCCCTCTCTATCTTTCAACTATTGCTGTGTGCCTCTGCTCAGAGCTCTGCATGACAACTTTTATGTCTCTCTCCCCAGAAAGACCTTGGAAATTCTGGGTCCGTCAGTCTATCAGAAGCTTAGCCTATTTTTACTAATGTGCATTACCGGATGGTGCCCAATTATACTTTAATAGTCCCTTATGAGGGCTCTTATCAAAAAGTCTTTTGAAAATCCAAGTATGCTGTTTCCACCAGGTCCCCAGCATTAACACGGAAAAGAGCTCAAACAAGGTAGAGAAGCACATTTTCTTCTTAGAGAAGCAGTGCTGCTTTGATCCTGAGAAGCTATACTTATTCAAGCATTGTGCAAGTCTGTCCCTAATTGAACCCTCAATCGGGTTCCCTGCTATCATAATAAAGTTTACTGATCCGTAAAGCCTCAGATGCCCAGAGCCTCATTTTGAAGATAAGCATCATGCTAATGAGTTTTAAGTTTTCAGGCTCTCTTGCTGTAAAGATTGTAATATATCCTTGTCAATGTTGCTCCTCTTTAATGCTTTGTTTGTTTTCAAATCCTTGGATGAGTATCAGTCAGTCCTTGTGATTTACTGCTCCTGGGTTCCACAAGTTGTACCAGAGATCCAGTCTATTAAAGGCTATAATGTGATTTTAAATAAAAGTTCCCTTTAAATAGGATTTTCCCCATGTTCTACCATAAAGATTGATGCACAAGTGTGCTTTAATTCCTCTGCTTATTCCTATTATAGCTGAGAGAAAAGAAAAAAAAATCATAGGAGTGGAACTTTACTTAAAAATAATTTTTTCAATGTACCACTATCCTAGCATATTACAAAACTCACTGTGAGAGTTTGTTTAGCAGGACTGAAGCCAGCAGCATAGAACCATCCAGGTAATTTTCAACACTTTGTTCCACCAGGGATAAAATGCACAGTTTGTCTGAATTCCCTCAGGAAGTGCCTCCCCTCCTCTGAGTGTAAGAAAAGCCCAACTTCTAACTTAGGTGCATTAACTGAATTCCCTAAAGAACGAGGAGTATGAGAAATAAAAAAAAAAACCCTTCAGAGTTTAACTTGGAATTTCTCAGTCCGTGTCTGCTCCAAACAGCATCTTTGTCTTCTCTAAGAGCCTACTGCTTTCCACTCACTGTGGACCTGCCCAATGCACCAGTATATCAACTTCCTAAAATACACATTCCTGTATATTTGGGGAAACAGTGCTATGGCCCAATATTCTGGACAGACAGTCTCCCCATGCTCATTTTGTTTTCTTTTGGTGACAGACTCTTATAATCCAACTGACAATTGTCATTATAATCCACTTGTCCAATTGTCACTATTTTTAAGCACATCTCAGTTTGTAACTTTGTAAATATGAGCAGAAACAGTGAGAATGCTTCTGAACACTAAGTGGATGAAAGACATACTCTTTTGTCCATAAACAAAAATAAAAATTCTGTTAACTTTCTCTTTGAAAGCCTCTGGTTATTCATACCCAGGAGGGAGGATGAGGGAAAAGCAAGGAGAGGGAGAGAACTGAATGGAGATGGTAATCCAGGCTGGTGCTTTTTCCTGTCTTAGGAAGTGTTTACTCAGAAAGGAGGATAAGTCTTTGAGAAGTTATAATTTTTGCATGGTCAGGAAGAAGGTTGCTTAATTTTTTTAATATAATTGCCAAGAAGGCTTGGATGCAGCCAGTCTTCAACCCAAGGACACAGACTGCTGCACCCAGATAATTGAGTATACAGGCTGGATGTATTCTGGCCATAGATCAAAATTGCGCAGTAGTAGAAACTGTTATTGGTGATGCCAACACCTCCCAACATCTGCAAATGAGTGCAGATGCACTCTGAATTCAAGGGGATGGACTCACAGTTCCAGCACTGTTGCCCTGAGAAACCAGAGCAGCAGGTGGCACAGCCACAGCTCTCCAGTCGCCCACCACGCAAAACCTGCCCAGACCAGACGTTTCAGAGCCACTAATGGTCTATTCTTCATTTCCTGGCTGGGTTAGCTTGCAGCACTGGGGCACTGATCTGTGTACGTGCTGTGTCAGCTGAAATCAGCCACAGCTCTGATCAGAGCAAATTAACTCGAGATGCTCAAAATGTTTTGGCATGAGGACACTTTATCCAAGTCAAAATAAGGCATAGGTGGCTTTAATGATTTTTATTTTAAGGTAAAACAGAACCTGTTGGTAAGGGTACAAGCACAGCACAGCAGCAGGAGGGTCCAGGCCCCACTCTGCCAGACTCAAAGCCATCATACACACATGATAAGCTTTGCTTTGAAACAGGAGGCTGGGCAGGGCCACCAGCCTGAGCCTCTGCTGACACTGGCACAGGATGAATCTGTAGAGCAGAACAGCTAGAGCTGAGGGACCAAAGCCCAAATTAAAGGTTTTTCCAGGGTTAATGCCAGTCTGGTTTGCAGGACTGAATGTCTATCAGCAGGTTGGAAAGCATCAAGTGTCTTCCAAAGCACATCCTTTAGCTAAGTTTCACCCAAAATTAATTCATTCAATGAGGATGGTAAAGAGTGACTTCAATTTATCTCTGACCAAAATTGAAATTAATGTGGATGTACCCAGAGTCGCCAACATACCAAGCTTTTGGTCTGGCCAATAAGTATTTTTATTGTTCCAATTTTGCTGTAAAATTCAGAGTTTCCAGTTTAGTGTAGATCAGAAATGAATTTAAAATGTCAAGAGACTCTCTGCAACAGAGTTGTTGGCAAGTGAATAGCTCTGCTCAGAACACCATGATGTTGCACACCATGAAGAAAAAATATTGTGAGGCCTCTCACGTTGGCATGGGGAGTCATTGACATGTTTGGTGGTGACATTGCTCTTGACGTTTGCTTACCTGTGAATTAATAAAGGGTTTAAATTTAAGACAGTAGAAAATATGAATCCCTCCACATGTAAATAAATAGTTTAATTATGCACCCATTTGTGGGGCTGGATTTGTGGGAGGTGAGGAGATGCCTCTCTCTCTGCATGTTCATGTACTTTAGGGCTCAGCATGACAGCACTGCTCTCACTCCAGGAAAGCTGTTGTCCTGCTGCTGCTCTGAGGGTCGTGTTCACAGAAACAGCCTGTCAATACCCAGAGCTAATTCCTCAGCAGGATGTCAGTGAGAAAATAGGAGACTCAGACTGGTCTCTGGACCCTGTAAAGAAATTCTGAAAGTATAATACAGCTCTATTCAGGCTGATTTTTTTCCTGGGGACAGGTTTCTATAGAGCCCATCAAACCAGCAAACCTGCCATTCTATGTGGCTGCACTCAAGCCCCAGGACACCCATCAGAAAATGTAGAACCTGACTGCAGCTTCCAAAGACTTTTGTAGCTATCTCCAGCCTCAGATTCCCTCCCTCCAGCCCCTAACAGGCTGAAATGAGCTGATTCAGAAGGAAAGTTGGTTCTCTGGAAATTACCATAATGGATGTTTGTTCAAACCAGAAAATGAAATCTTGGGAGGCTCAGCCAGGGAAGACTTGCTTAAGTTAGCAAACAAAGTGTAAGAACAAAGCAATGAACATATTTAAATGTGAAATTAGAGATCTGTAATCTGAGTTTGAGGAATCACAGAAGCTAAATACCCACCAGAACCCATAGATCCTAACAACCTTCTGAAAGGCAGCAGGTGCAGGGTGCCCTCAAGCAGAGCAGCAGATCAAAGGGGCCATCCCGTCTGCTTGCCAGCCTGGCTCTCACTGTGAGCACCGGGGCTCCCTTTCACAGCCACTGCTGACAGGTAATGTGCCCTCCAGCCCTGCAAGGGCTTTGCTCACTCAGGATGTTACGTGCTTTGACAGTTTCTCAGAGGGAAGAGTATTCTAAAACTATCAAATGCTTCCAAAAAATAGAGTATGTGTTTCTTTTCACGAACTCTCAGGCTAATTCATGCCTCAAGTAACAGGTATTCAAGTGTCCTCTAAATATGAATGGGATTGAGGATTTTATTTTTATCACTACAGAGCACTAGGCATTTTATTAAACATTGGCCAAACTGTTTGCAATGCAAAACTTTCCCCAGAAGAAATACAACACAAAGTACAAACCCTTGGGTCTACCTGTAGCTTTATGAGACTCTGAATAAACATGGAGAATCTACTGAAGAAACAAAAATATTTGTGCACTGCACAAACTGTCTGAAAAAAAAAAAAAAAAAGAACTCGCTTTTCCCTGAAATGCCGCCATTCCTGAAATGCAAGGCTGGAGAAAATATCATGGATACACAACCATGAAGACAAGTCTGTCTGAAACTGGGTAAATACCCCATGATTACCCAAGTTCTAGCCTAATCAGGTCTAAAGTCTGGATCAATTAAAAAATATGCAAGGATCTTTTATTTTGATAAAATACAGCAAAGTTATTGATTCTATTTCTTACTTGACGAATTGGCCAGCAGCCCTCAAACCTTGTGATGATGCATTGATTTAGTGCTTAGTGTGGTTGCAAAAATGTGAGATGCAATAGATAAACAATTCTGTCTCCTGTCATTAGCACTGGTATCTTGAGAACAAGGACAAATGCTATAAAAGCTGCAGAAGCTGGCAGAAATAGTGACAGAAGCTTCTATCTAGACAGTAACGGTAATAACAGCTACTTCAGTCGCTAGGCTACCTTGAAAATTGTGCTGCCACATCTTCACTGCTGCCTAGCCAGCTACATTTGGTATATCTGTCTTTACTGTAGCCACACATCTTGTTACAATACTTTTGGGAGTCTCCAAGTCAAATATTGAGGTCTTTTGCTTAAAATGTGAAATCTGCTGCTTGAAGTACAAATGACACCTTAGAAAGAGAAGGCCAAGTAAGCAATCAGTCAGCATTCCTGGAAAAAATACAGACAAATCTGTAACAGGTTACCAGCATGGCTATGACCGTGGTGCACAGGAGGTGCAGCTGACTGCATGAGACTGCCCAAGAGCCACCTGTGCCAGAGCTGACACGTCTCTTAGAAATTACTCACTTGGTTTTGCTACAACAGAAAAACTTTGGAATTTCCTGAAACAACTTATGCTGCTTTTTACACAGCTGAACAGCACCAGGTAGTTCACTACAGGATTTCCACTGAGACACCACCAAGGCTGTGATCTACAATCAATATTATTGACTGTTGCCTGGTTTCTGACCCGTGTCTAGGGTCCGTGGAAGGAATAAAGACCTGGTGGGAAACTGCTGTCATAAAAATCCTATTCTTTGTAAGTATTGCCAAAAGCAATTGATCTGAAAGCAGCAAAGATTTTCCTATACTTGTTTTCTTGCCACCCCTTTGCAGATAACCCAAAGCCCAGATGACTCATAGCCATCACAAATGTCTGGAGGCACATGTCAAGGCTGTGGGGCTCCTGCAGCCTTGGGGACTCATTTCAAGGTTCAAGTCCTTGGCTTATGTATCTAATACAAAGCAGAATCTCAAGAAAGACTGCGTTTTATCCCTGCAGCTGCCTCAAGGTTAGGATACGCCTGCCATATGGTAGACTGAAGACCCATCCATGTATTTTGAGTACCATTTAATTGCTTTTAATCAGCAACCAGAAGCCAACATCAAAGGCCCTTCCTTTGAAACAGAATACTCTGAAATCTCAAATAATTTTCTACCCAGACCGAGGTGTAAGACTGCAGAGCTAGAAATTGGACTTTTATCTAAATTCACTTATCTGGCACTATGCAAGCCTAAGCAGTTGGGTTTTTTCTCAAGGTGACTGTGCAGAGGGATCCTGATGAAGCTGTAACAGTATTCACTGGCACAGAAGTTAGAGATGTGTCAGCCATTAATACTGCTTAAACCTCAGATTTACAGAAGGATTTTCTTCTATGTGCTTCAGTGCCAGAATTCACTGGATTCTTGTGTAACTGATTACAACGGGAGTTGCTGACAGTTCGATCAGACAGATAAGGACACTTGAAACTCTTCTGTACTATTTCTAAGTCAAAAATACCTTAAGATGTGTACTGTCCACCTACATAGAAGGCGAGATTTTATTTTTGAAAGGACTGCAGACTGACAATCACCTCCCAAGGGGTAGGCATACAGCCTCATAAAGGATGCAGCTCCTGGTGAAGTTTCAGGGGTGGCATTAACTGCTAACAGAAGTCATCCCAAACTCCAGATATTGCCAGCTGCCAGAGCTTTTCACTTCACCTTTAAAAAAAACAGCCGCAGTGTCATTTTGCAGAAAGAGAAAAGCTACATCCATGAGGAAACTTGTTCAGACACAGTTTGCCATCATGTCTGTGTAGCTGTAAAGCACAGATCATCTGGAGCAGCAATTAAAGTTGGAGGAGGAGGAAGAGGTCAGTGGACCAGTCAATAATCAGAGCACCTTTTCCCCACAGCTGGCACACAACCCCTCTGCAGCTTGTTGCTAATTAAGGTTTGGAGTTTTCTGCAGTGCACTTCTGCCATCTAGAGGCTTTCCTGTCCTGCTGAAAATCTCTTCCAGGAGGGATTTTTTTCCCTTCTGTATCCCAAACATTTCTAATCGGGTATCAAATCTCTGATTAAAGGATAGCAAGGCTAAAACTAATATCATATATTACTAAAATAGAATTAAGAATAGGTTGAAAATATGAAAGAGGTTTCTTTTCAATCAGAGCTTTGGTGGACTGCAGATTTTATCACATAGTTATATTTCATAACAATCCCTCTGAAATAAAACATTTTGCAGCAGAGGGGATAATACAGAAGACCTAAATCAAAATCTAAGATAAACCATTCTAAAAACTCCAGTGCAAGACACCGATATTTTTAACGGTCTCTGAGTCTGGAAAAGCTTTAAGTTTATCACCCACAAAATAATTCAACTTATAATGAAGGTTGATCCATGATTAATATAAATCTTTTACAAACTGCATTGCTGAGATACTGCAGTTAAACATCGCTAAGCACATAAAAGTAAGGGGATTTACATAACGAATCCTTCCACTCACCCCATCACACAACAACTCACCCCGCATGGTTAAATCAGACCCCCAAGGCATACTTTGGACGTCTTTTAAATCCCCAGCTATTGATGCAAGCAGGAAGACAGTCCCACTAGCTCAGCTGCATACTATCCTGTAAGCTTTGAGCACCTCTGTTATGCACAGCTCTCCTATTTAAAAGCCAGAGTCTTTTCTTCCTCTCTCGTTAAGGAACTACCCACTGCTCCATTAGGAGAGAGAATACAGAGGAGAAAACAGAACGAGAGAGGCGTGGCAGGGTGAAAGCCCCAAGGTGGGGTGCAGATCAGGATTTAGAATTCGTGTTTGCACTTCGATGTGCCTCAAGGTTGCCTTTAACACCACTCAGCGCTGCTTTAATGGCAAATGGGAAAGCTGAGCTCCAGGGGCGGCTGAGGGCTGTCCTGGCTGGTGTTTGTACTCGGAGCCAAGTACATCTGGCAGCATATTGTCAAGTGTACAGAGAGCTTGTGCTCAGGCTATGCACGAGGTGGTCTGAAGGCAAGTGGACCTCAAGCCAGAATGTTCCTAATTGCTCTTGGGCACCCATCAAATCCATCCCCCCATCAACTGCAATGCAGTATAGTCGCTCAAATGTCAGCCGCCTCAGCCTAAAATAAAACCCCAAAATTCATGTTCGAGAGCTGCCTGAAAGTTCACCAGAAAGATCTGGATCTGCCTGCAGTGTCTGGAAACCTCCTGCTTCTCCTGAAGCCCGGCTTAAACCTTGAAGCTGGTGTGGATCCGGGTTCAAGTGCCCTCAGCAACCAGAGCCGATAGCCATGTTTCGCAAATACCTAACACACAACAACAGGATCAGCCTGCAAACAGTGTATGGCTGCAGGTTTTTTTCTTGATAGAAGGGGTGGAGGAGATTGTTTGAGTTTTCAATGTAGTGTTGGTTTAATGTAAACGCATGGTGCAAGGTGAAGGCTTGGGACACAGTGTCAACCCATTGCACACCTCCCTGGGGACAGGCTCTGAGTGCTGAAGAACAAAGCCTCTCAGCACCTGCACTTTGAAAGTGAGGTCTGTTCTGCTTTTGAAAAAAGAAAAACCCATGTTTGCTCTCAGGTGCAAATTCTGGGTCCTGGACACCAGTGTGCCTCCTCACATGGGTCTGAGGGGGAGATTTCAGTAACACCCCTGTGTTACAGATTTCTGCTAGCTTGTTCTGGATTCCCTCCTGCTCTGCAGGTGTCCCTCTCAATAAATTTTCAATAACTGTACAGGACTTTTATACCTTAAACTGAACATTGTCTTCAACTCTGAAAGGTACATATGTCCCAAATAATCCCTTACTATTCAGGACATGTTGATCTGATGAAGACTTTGGTGACCGGAAGGAGTACGCTGAGCCTTTTGCCTATTTCTGCTCCCCAAGAAACCAGATACAGTCATCAGGCATAAGCTGTGCCCTAATGATGGAAAGAGTGCAAAAGAAAACATGGGAGGAAGAAAAGGAGCACAAGGGTGTCAGAGTCTGAATTATTGGGACTCTTAAGCCTCTGCTTTCATCGTATGCCAGTCCCAAGCCAGCTCATATTTGTGAAGAAGCACAAGTGCCAGAGAAAGACCTCAGTGGTTTTTGTGTGACAGTGGAGGCCAGGAAAGGCTTTGCCAGCACAAAGTGCATCTGTTCCAGCAGGCACGAGGAATGGAGTCCCTCAGATCTGTCTCTTTTGAAGACAGCAGGGACTACTCCAGTGAGTGGTTAAGCTCATCTACTTCATCAGCTTTTAAAGGATTTGCTGTGGCGTGGGGCTGCCTCCCAGTGATCAGGTGTGACCCAACCAAGTGCTTTAAAGTTTTAGGGAAAATTGACTTGCATCTCAACCAGTTAAGCACTTTAGTTATTCTGCCAAGCAGGAATCCCACTACCGGTGTCCTGGGAATAAAGGCCGTAAACAAGCAGTAGAAACATCCTGCAGAGTGACCTTTTTGCTCAGTGCTCACAGAGTGGCTAACGCAGTGGGATAGCAGCAACACAAATCATCATTATTATCATCCTGAAAGATGGAGGGAAAAATGCCTTAAGGAACAAAATTGAAAAGAGAAGCACTCTTTCCAGGTCAGCTTTTAAACTGGAGGCTGTGCTCAAGTGAGTTGTGATTTAACTGTGGGAAGTTTTTATCCTCTGTGTGTTTTAAAATACAGAGCAAGATGTGACTAAATAGATATAACTCAAATACAAACTTCTCCAGGGAAGCAGGAGAAAGGCACAGTGCTAGAAACAGCAGCTGAAGACAGTGCATTAAATTTCAAGACCTGTGTTCTGGGGTTTTAAGCATTAATTTATGGAATTACATTATTATCACCGGTATTGATTTGAAATTACTAATTTCCTGGAAGTGATTGATTGGCGACAATGAAATAATTCAATATGACAACATTAAAAATATTGAAAACTTTAAAATAGCGAAATCTAAGTCTTCGGACTCCTTTTATACATACATCTAAACTCTGTGCCTGTCATCTGTGCAAGCAGCAATGACAAAACTCTGCTGGAAGGCCCCTCCTTGTCTAAGTTCAGTCAAGTTTTAATTACTCTCCCTGTGTGATGGTTTCAGCTGGAGTAGAGTTAATTTTCTTTACATCGGCTAGTATGGGGTTGTGTTTTGGATTTGTGGACAGGTGACCCAAATTGACCAGAGGGAAATTCCAAACCATATGACATCAGGTTCAGGATATAAAGTGGGGGGAAGAAGGGGACATTTGGAGTGATGGTGTTTGTCTTCCCAAGTCACTGTTACATGTGATGGGGCCCTACTTTCTTGGAGATGGCCGAACACCTGCCTGCCCCTGGGAAGTAGTGAATTAATTCCTTGTTTTGCTTTGCTAGTGTGCTCAGCTTTTGCTTTCCCTATTAAACTGTTTTTATCTCAAACCATGAATTTTCTGGATTTTTACCCTTCTGATTCCTTCCCCACTCCCACTTGTGGGGGAGTAGCTGCCTGGAGCTTGGCTGCTGGCTTGGGTTAAACCACACCACCTTGTGAATTTCAGTCCTGTTGAAACGCCATGTTCCTAGTCAGTCCCTTAGGATGGCTTGCCCTTCCTGGTGTCTTCCTCTGATTTCCTCCATATTGTACCATTTTTAGTTGTAGGAAGCGAAAACTCTACCATGCATCGCCATTTCTCATTCACTGTCATGATGGTAGCTTAGGGCAGGCAGTGTGAGATATCTATACCTACATCCTACAACCTTCCTGACACTGAGTCTTGGCATCTACTGATGGTCATCTCAGGTCTCATCTAAGGTAAAGTAGATGCCGGGTACCCACCAAGGCCACTCTATCACGCCCTTCCTCAGCTGGGCAGGAGAGAGAAAATATAAATAAAGGCTTTTGGCTCCAGATAAGGACAAGGTTCTCCAAAGGGTCACAAGTCCCACCAGGAACCTGTTCCAGCATCAACTTCCCATGGACTCACAGCCTCCTCTCAGTATCCCTCTACCCCAGCGTGGGGCCATCCTGGGGCTGCAGGTGGATCTCTGCTCTACCATGGACCTCCATGGGCTGCAGGGCACAGCTGCCTGAAAATGGTCTTCACACGGGCTGTGGGGGAATCTCCTTCCAGCACCTGGAACACCTCCTGCCCCTCCTTCCTCACTGACACTGGTGTGTGCCTGGCTGTTGCTCTCACATGTTCTCACTCATCTCTCTGCTGCTGTTTTTTCCCTTTCTTGAAGACATTATCACTGTCACCAGTGGGTCAGCCTTGGCTAGAGGCAGGTCTGCCTTGGAGCCAGCTGGTGTTGGCTCTGTTGGACGTGGGAGAAGCTTCCAGCAGCTTCTCACAGAAGCCATCCCAGTAGTACCCACCTGCTACCAAAGCTTTGTCACACAAGCCCAATACACTATCTTTGTGTTTCATGCCAGCCCCTGCCTGGAATAGTGTTGCAGGTATAGGGAGGTTTTGAACATTTAGGGGCGGTTGGTCTCCGGGGTAAAGCACTGCCAGCACAGGAGGTAGAACAAAGTTCATATCAAATGGAGTGGTGCAAAGAATGGTGAATTTTGTTCAGTACCACTGCTGGTTTTTTACATTCCTCATCTCAGACCCAGTTCTTACTCCCATGTTTGAAATTGGAGGTCCAAGGAAAAGGCCAAGAGCATCACTCTCCATGTGGCTGGTTCCATGGGTTGATCCATATTCAACAGCCAAAGTAGATATTATGATTTAAATGAACCTTGTGTTAAGGAACAAATTACACCAGAAAATATATTACGGGTCTTGCTCTTACACTTGATGAACTGTGTGTCTATTGATTTAAAAATATATTTTTCTTTCATATTGTCACTTAAATGTATGGGATAGTAACTGATTCATGAAGCAGTAGGTATTGTTTCTTTAAACTCTGATGATAATTACTTTTATTTAATGAATAAGGTCCAGGTTCAATAAAAGACCCATCTGGCTTCATATAATAAATTGATTTTATGGGGCTGCTGTGAAGTGGAAGCCAGAGAGAGTTTTTATTGAATCTAGGCCCAAACACAATATATCACAACTCTCATTTTCAGCTTGTTTCATCTATTAATAAAACTCCATTTAATATCCTTGGATATTTTTCAAAAGGTTTGTCCTTTATCCTCTTTGTCATAATTAGCACAGAGGGTAATTAGTTTTTACATAGGCGTTTTCCTTCATCTAGATAAAACTCATCTAAATTGTTTTCATTTGCTTATGGAAATGAGAACACCACATTTTTATTTCTCCTTCAATTGCTCCCTGGCGATTACCTTAATTGGAATTACTATTTCTATACCACTGTTGTGAAGTTTAACCCTTCAGGAACTGTTGTGGTGGACAAGGAGCCCAGAGCCTTTGGTGGATGGCAAATGAACTGGTCCTGCATGGACCTAAACCTTCAGCTGCCATGTCAAATACCCATGGCAAGATTTTGGAGGTCAGAGGACCCCCGTGACTGTGGGGTAGTCTCTGGGGAGGGACACCAGCTCTGCAGCCCCATGCACTGCCCATGGGAAGAGACTGGGGTAACTTCCACACTGTGGTGCCCACACTGGTGTTGCAGGATTGTTCTCCTGATTCCAAGAAGGGAAATCACAAGCCCTGAGCAACAGCCATTGCTCTGCCTGCTTCAAATCCATTGCCATAGAAACTGCAGTCTTCGGGATGCCCCAACTCACAGCACTGCATCTGTAAACAGAGCAAGAGGAGAAGGTGAGGTGAGGCAGCAAAGGCTTTACCCAGCGAAGGCTCAGCTCCACCATGGGGCTCCGTTTGCATTCAAGGGACTTTCAAGGGACCTGTCTGCACTGCTGCTGAAACACTCTGTTTGTTTGTTTGCTCAGGAAGATTGTTGTAAAAATGAAAATAACATATGCATATATACCTCCAATTCACAGATTTTGCTGTCGTTTAACATGTAATACAGTGTCACATAGAACTCTCTATTATTTTCTAAAATGTCTTTTATTTGAGACAATATTTGCGTGGAAATATAAAGTAAAATAGATTAATATTGAATTATAAATTGCAATAAAAATTATTATAAAATATGATTATTTATTTAGTAACAAGAATATTTAAATTTGCATTCCAGTTTCTGAATCAAAAGGACTAAAAGGAATTCAGGACCCAAATTTATTCCTATCTCTTTCTTTCGATATGAAATGAAAATTTCTATTTTATCAAAAATAATGTAAAAAATTTTCAGATTTCAAAAATATTTTTCTTTTATTATGACAATTTCTAACTCATTACTAATATTTCAGGGAAACCAAGTCCTTGGATTGTTTTCAGTATAATTTTGCTGCTCCTGTGTGTTAATCTTCACGGCATTCTGCAAACTGTGATATTGGAGGCTCCAAGAGAGCAGAAAGGTGTGGGGAAAACAGGAAAGATAAAATTGGAAAATATTGAATAATTTTTTTCACTCTTTTAAAGAATAATTTGTTTTAAACAGCACAAGATATTACATGTGTGGGATAAATATAATCTGTCATTTCAGAAAATATATTATTTAATCTTAAATGTTTCCAAGATGGTTTATTCTCACTCGTAATTTTGAGTGCATTGCCTGAAACTTATCGTAATCATATCCTTGCTTTTTTAATTTTTGAACTCACATGTGATCTGTCAGGGTTTTTTAAAGACACGGATGCTTATTCAAGTATTTTGTTTAATTACTAAGGAGCAAGTAATTTTCTGTTCTTGTTGAATAATGAGGACAATAAAGTTTTACTTATTATGACTAGACTTAACACCTATTTGACATCTTTCTGCCATAGACTCAGTGGTATCTTTTCTTTAGTATTAAGGTCATCAGAAACTCACATGTTGACCCTTCTCACATCAGGAAAAACATGTTTAAATTTAATGTAGGAGTGCAAGAAAAAAAAGCCTATAAAAATTAGGCACAAAATTAAAAACCTGGGCAAGCACATTTGTTCAGAAATCAGCCCTGGCGTGTACCCAAGGGCATATCTAAGAAAGGAAAAGATTTTCCAGCTGATGGCCACTATTAACCCTTCACTATGGGACAAAGCTAGCTGTGATGCATCTGCTCCATACTTACAGGTCCAGTGAGCAGAAACCAAGTTATAAATGATTGAATCCCATAAACTTTGTTGTTGAGGAAGAAGAAAGGACACAGGTTTCAAATACTCAGATTTCACAATGTAACAGTGAAGGTGATAAAACCTTTTCTAAGCAGGTGAAAACTCAATAAGGAAACCAAACAGATACAAAAATGTGACATGTGGAATAACAGTTCAGAGTAACCCCTCAGAGACAAACTTCGCTTTGGAGACTTGTCTGCTTATAATTTAAAACAAACAAACCAAACAAACCTTCAAATCTACCTTGGGTATCAAATATTTGACCTGTGTAATCACTGGAGTATCCTGTTCTAGATTCCTGTACACTGCTTCAGGGACCAATTAAAAGCACAACATCTTCATTCCAGTCCTGCAGGTTTCATCCTCTCAGCCACCAGGAGTCAGGGGGTGCCAGCTGCCAAATGCACAAAGCTAGATACTGAATAGGATACCTATGGCAAGAAGCAGGCAAGAGAAGGAGGACACGAAAGAAACCTGCTTGCTGCAATTAGTCATACAAGTAAAGCACTTTAATATTCATCTTTATAACTAGAATAACAAGCAACATTCCCGGCCATGACACAGTGCAGTAAGAAATGAGAAACGCTGACACACAGGGCTAAAAGTGCTTCATCCCCTGTATCCTTGGGTAGGAATGGGTGCACTTGGAGTGATGATGTGTTTCTGGTGACCAGTCAAAGGACCCAAGGAAATGGAATGAAGTTGCGTCAGGCGAAGTCCAGACTGGGCATTAGGAGAAAGTTCACTAGGAGGGTGGTCGGTCACTGGAACAGGCTCTCAGGAAAAGTGGTTGCTGCATTAAGCCTGTCAGAGTTCAAGGGATGTCCGGACAATGCTTTTAGTCATATGGTTTAATTTTAGGAAGTACTGTGAGGAATAGGGTGTTGGACTTAACCATACTTATGGGTCCCTTCCAGTTTGAGGTCTTCTATGACTCTAGAAGAATCATGGGTGGAAGAGCTAGAGAGACCAGCTGGCTACCTACTGCACCTGCCTCGAGTCAATCTGCATAATAGGTACTGTTCCAGATGAGAGAAATGAATCATCAGTTGTCAAATATGTCATGTCTCAAACTCACAGGTTACTTTATAACCTTATCTCCAGACAATTTATTTTCTGATACTTCTAAAAAGTCACAAGTTATTTCAATACATGACAAAAATCTATCTTACCTAAAGCCCATCCAACATCCACTACTTCCATTTATCTTTATGAAACCCCCTTCACACAGCTGCATCTCTGCACGCTTCATAACAAAAATCACTTTCCATGTCAGCATCTACTAATGAATCTTCTTTAATTGCTGACAGCAGAATGTGCAACAGCAGTTTCTTCTGTGAAGCCAAATCTAGCTCATGTTGCTCATTCTTCACAGCTGCTAAAGTAAATGGCAAACACAGCAGCCGCAATTATTTGGTACATCAAGTTTAAGCTGATGTTCCAGGTAATTTTTCTGCTGCAGCTAATTTGGTATTTTCTTGCCTGTGACTAAAAGTCCATTGTTCCCTAGACTTTTGTATGGTAACCTCACTGTGCCAGAGATGCTCTAGATGGTCAGAGAGTGCTAAGATGAGGGGCACTGTGCAGTTTCTATGTCATATGTGCACATACAGGAACAGCTGGATATGAAACCTTTAAAGCCCACCTCCCCTCCCAGACTGCTGCTCAATGCACCTAGCAAAAATACATATTCATAGCAGAAATGCAATTGATCACTGCTGTGCAGGATGAGTCTGTTAAGTAATAAAAATAACTAAAAAAAAAAAAAAGAGCATTACTTGGGTAAATTTAATGTAAAATTCATATACTGTAATGCAGGAACATATTTGAGTTACTGCACAGTACAATAGTAATGTCCATGGACTTTCAAAGATGATCTTATTCCTTCTTCACTCCTTTGCTATTTCTACTATTTATCTCTCTGACCCATCATTTTAATTTCATGTGGTCTTGCCCTTCTGTCTTCCTGCTTTAAGCAATTCAGCTTCCAGTTCTTCATGTAATTTCAACAATGGCCATTCCCACTTCCCCAGTTTTCTGTCATATAGAATATGGATTTTCCATAGATAAAGATGTTAAAAAACTTGGGGTACATTTCTTGATCTCATTGTGCCATGCCACTTTTAGAAATGTAGAAAGAAAATTACTAAGAAGATTTTTCAGTCAATTAATTCACTACTGTTGAAGTTTTCACTCCTTTTTCTTAATCTTTTCTAATATGTAGCCATATAGAAAACACACATTTTGGTGAGCTTAATGTAAAATATTTTTACTCTGCCAGAAAATGATGTCTCAATATTTTTTCATTAAAAAATCTGAGCAACCAATACATCTAATTAGTATATTTATTTCCTAAAATTAGCACTTTCTAATAGAAACTATTGGCCACCTCTAGTTATATTTAATATTACCCTGTTGGAATGTTGTCAATAGCAACAGTAATTTATTCTCTTTTAGAGACTGTAAGCAGAGCTGGAATACCAGGTGTTAAGCCTGGTTAACACCATGACCCAACCAGCACAAGCTGGAAAACACGGATGTTCTGTACTTCTCCAGGCCAAAGCAAACCTCTCAGAAGTTTTCTGCTGTACTTGAGGCAGATCAGAAAGTTCAGGACTATTCTTATTTTCCTCAGCTGTTTGCTTGCTAATTGGTGTCAAATCAACTTGTTTAAGATCTTGACATCGGAGAGTGGGAGGCAGAGATTATACCTGGAGATTTTCCTTGTTTTGAGGCTTGCACGCCGGTATCTCATACTGACTTCAAATTAGTTAGGAAAATGTTAGGCTCAAATTAGTTAGGAAAATGTGAGCCTTTCATAGCTCGGGTCAGGAAGAAGCAGCTGCTGCCACCGAAAAAAATAAATTAAACTCGGCGGGCTTGGACTTCTGGACAGCAACAGGATTTTTCCTACATGCTGTTTTAGCGAACTTATTTCCATTAGGCTGCTCTTAGGCTGCTTGGTGACGTGCCCCCGCCATCCCCTCGGTCTCCCGAGGAGATGCCCGTCCCGATGCGGGCAGGGCTGGCACCT
>WEIT01042171.1:920-18782 GCA_013389985.1 Dryoscopus gambensis | reverse complement strand
TATATAATTCAATTGCATAACATAGTTTTACAGCTTAAAGGAGACATGTTTCCATCAGAAATAAATAGAGATATCAACTTATAATAGGTTGGTTACACCTGTCACATTTAGTTTTTCCACAAAAGGTAAACAGTAAGCCTGAACTGACCTGACAGTAACCCTCTAATCCACTTATTTTCTATAGATTAAAGTAATTTGAATAAATGTCAAATTTGTTCATTTATATTGCCAGATTTATAAAAGCTGGATTGAGAAATTATTTTGTGAGGAGAAAAAAATTGCCTCATAGCTTCCTTTCTTTCAGGGTAGTTTTTTATTCAATTAAACATATTAGGAGAGAGGAAATAAGGTAGAAATTAACTTTTTCTGCCTGCAGTTTCTGTCAGATGTAACATGGTCCTGATTGTGTAGTAACATTCAAAAATCTTTACATTTCAAAGATCTGTAGTGGTAGATATAGTTATGCTATTTAATTTATGTGCAGAACATGTTGTCTCAGTAAGTAGGAGATTTCCTGTCCAGCTTATGTATAAATAATAGAGGAAAAAATACAGGAAAGAAGCACTGTCTTTCTTTCCTGTGAGTTTTCTAGCAGACCTTACAATTCATCACAAGATGAGGAGAAGACAGCAGGGAAATCTTGCTGTTTCCAAGAAAATCCTGGGAGAGCCATAGCTCAAGGTGACTTTTCATTCAGTCTACCAAACTCATTTAAAAATGTAAGAATTTGGACAACTAATGACCCAGGTCAGAGAAAAAGTCTCCCTTTCCAAGAGGAAGGCATTCAGATAGGTATACAGTGATCCAAGACAAAGCAGTCTGAGGAATTTGGGCATACCTTCCTTTCTAACACAGCATGGGCAGACAGTAATGTGAAATCCATATATATGGACATTTGGAAAAGCCCTGCATATTAGTGTGCTTTCTTCTTACAGCTGCGATGAAAAATAAACAAAGATAGTTAGGAAATATGAACAGAAGGGGATCTGGTATGTCGTTTACTCCATCATCTGTAAATAATGTGATTCTCATCAGCATCTGTTTAATATGTTTGTTTATGCATACTTTTATTGGGAATGACTTTATATACTTACTGGATAAATTACTCCACAGACCTATGACATTTGGCAATAAAAATATTTTTTGTTCTTATCTCAATTAATCTCACTTTCTTCAATACAGACCTGTTATTTCTTATTGGAGGCACACAAAAAGATTTTTTCATTCCTTTCTGTATTCAACTGATACATAGAAAACTGTTACCATCTTCGCCTTAGTGTTCTTGCTTTCTAGGCTAAGCTGTCCATGTTCGGTCACCCTTCTGAAGCTCTTTTTTTATCCACAATCTCATAATCACCAGTGTTCTTCTCTGATCACTGTCCAACTGGTTTGCATCCTTTCTTAATTACACTACTTCAGATAATACTTAGTGCTCCAGCTGAGGCCTGAAGAGCCTCAAGAAAACCTGAAGCATCACTTAATGAGTCATGCGGACAATACGCCTCCTAAAGTGCCTTTTGCACAACACTGTTGGCTCACATTCTGTTTGTCCTCCACAATGAGCTCAGTTCCTCTTTTTTCACTGTTGTTAAAAAGCTACTCCTTAGCCGGGTCTTTTCCACCCAGTGTGTGTGCAGATGGCAGCTCCTAAAGAATATCTCACCTGAAGAAAGCTGCCACCGGCTCAGGAACCCAGGAACTGCTGTGTAGACCCAAAAAACCAAGACTGACTCAAATACTAAGAGAACCAGGTTTTTCTGCTCTGGGAGAGCTAAAGGCTTGAAATCCAATGTCTCGAAGAATGCCATTAATGCAGATCAAAGAGGGCAATTAGGTCAGGTTCCCTGGAGCCATGATAGGAGTGGAAAGAACACGACAACTAAATTTACAACAGCAAACAGAAACATGGAATTGATCCCTGTGCTGGGAAACTTTTATATACTGAAGTAGCATGTCAGGACAAAAAGGAGGCAAAGGGATAACTCTCCCTTCTCTGGAGCTGCCTCTTCACCAGAAGTTCATTTTCAATTCACCTAGTGGTGACATATTTACTAGAAGAGGCATGGGGAGCTGCATCTCTCTTTTTCAACGCCCTCCATTACACACACACAAAAACACGTGGAGATTGTCACAGGACATGCCCCTCATCATGGAAGACAAACTCTCCCCAATTTCCAGTTGCTTCCTAATCATCATGTGGCACTGTCATCAGCCCTCTCCCTCCCATTAGTCCCTGTAGCTGAAGTTATTTTTATATATTATTCTAACAACCTGTCTTTCAGACATGTAAAACACATATTTTAAGTAATAATCTTTCCTGCATCATGTCAGATTTAGTAATGATGATCACGGCCAAAGGAGTGTTCAAACAGATGCAATTCCAATATTTTAGTCTTCTTTCCCTTTACCACTGTTTTCCTCTCTTCATATGAGTTCTCCATCCTGAATCTTGGTTCTCTGTGGAGCAGATACGAAGAGGTGAACTTACAAGCCACTGAAGAACAGATTCAATGTGTAATGTATGTGTAATGGTATTTTTTAAATATAAATTAAAGTGGGGAGGGGGGACAGATTGCTGCCAAATGGTGAAGGCTGCAACTGGTAATGGAAGAATTATTGTCATGCATTTAGGAGAAAGTGCTGAAGAGTTTTATAATCTGTTTTATAAAGCATTTGACAACGTCCTTCTAGCATAAACCTGGCCAGAATAATTACTTGATTCCTTGGCCGTTCTCAGCAAGTTAAAATAAAAGCTCCTTCTTTCACTGTACAAAGAGTTGTGATTTCTGCCCTTTCAGAGGGAACGAAATCCTCCTCCTGCTAATTCGATGATATGGCCTCCTCCAAGAAGCTTAGGGCCAAATAAAATGCAAGTGTTTTCTGCTTGTGATTCTTCTTCCAAGTGTTTGAAAGGACTGCTGGGCCCTTCCTCTGCTGTTTCAAATTTGTAATGAGTCTCTGCCAAAGCACAGGTCAACAGTTTGCCCAAATTATTTTTTTTACTTAATCCTCCTGACAGGCACAGGTCCAGCACCTCCTGAAGATCCTCATTAAGTATGTCTGCCCTGTTTCAGTCAGGTGAACACTGTGTTGATGAAATGGCCCAGAGGAACTGCTCAGGCCCAGCTCTTTTTACTTACACAAAAGTACTGCTTCTACTAGTCTTGGCAGTGAAGGGTGTTGTTTCTCTGAAACTCCCCAGTCACCAGGTGGACTGCAGCAGCTCCAGCAGCATTCCAGGCATCTGCTTTGGAAAAAAGCACAGAAAACTGTGTCGATAAACAGCTACGAGTCACTTGAGCATATACACTATTTTTATTGGTCGATTAATGATGTCTCAGTAAAAGACGCTGGTGTTTTAATAAATCGCTTGCAAGACACTGTAGAAGAACTCTTACTACCAAGTGCATGAACAAACTCTTACATCAGATGTAAGAGTTCAGAACGGCTCTTTCAGACAGGAGCCTTTGGCCCTCCAAGGGTTCCAGAAGATCTGAGCAGGTAGAGCCAACATATGGCAGGTAGAGCTGTCTGTAAAATCCTTGATGGCTGCAGAAATAGCACATCAAAATTATCCTGTGTGACCTGGCAAAAAGCTGCATGGTGTACGAATACAGCTTATACTGTAACAAACGTTGGAGTGTTCATGCATCTTTTGTTCTTCAGCTGATTGTTTATGTGAGTGTGAGAGAGGGAGGTCTTGTAGTTTTATCTGTAGAACCCCTTTAGGGGATGGTCAAAGGTAATGGCCAGGTGCAGGTTTTTATGTTTCCAGAGCATGATTATAGTGATTGCTACAAAGCAAGGATCTAGTTTCAAAGCTTCTCTTTGAAACAATGTGTTAGAATCTTAGAAATTTATGGCAGGTACAGAATCTCAAAGGGATTATTTCAGTTATTTTAATTATGGAGGTGATAGAAATTAAATTTTCTGATCTCCCACCATTTCCTTCAAGTTTAAGGTGGGTAGGCTACCATGGATCTTACTGCAACTGAATTAAAGTGTCAGTACCTGGGGATGTGGAAAAATATTAAATTGTGGTCACAGAGCCAAAAAGATGTCATTGACATCAAACTGGTGTAACTTAACTATTTTTTTCATGAGAAAAGTTTTCTGCAGAATACTTAAGTGTGTAATCCTACAGGAATAAGATCTATTTGCCCAAAGCAGCTATGCCTTTTGATGACCTCTCTTCAGCCCTCCCATTCCCCTCCAACAGGACTACTACTTGAACTTTGCCTTAATTTTCAAAAGGCCATAATTACACCCTGGTAAGTTATTTACTTAATACACCTTGACAAAGCTATAGTTGGTCAAGAGGAAGACTCTCCCAAGCACGCAAAAAGTTATTTCCTTTCAACCACCAGTGGAATAAAATCCCCTAGAAATAACTAAGGTCCAGAATACAAAGCCAGGCAAAAGGAGGTCCTTCTTTCTCATGGCTAGAGGTACCTTCACCTTGACTGAGTGCTGTAGGACATGGCTTATTTATTTTTCTAGATTTCCTGCCCATTAAGACTCCCTCATTAGTGAGAGAAACCTACTGAGCAATGAAACAACTCCAAAAATGTTTTCCAATGTTTATTGGAAAAACTGGCCAAGAAATCATGGGCAGGAACTGCAGGGTGGCCCTCTGCACTAGCTCTGCCCTCCCCCGCAGGGCAGCTGGGTAAACTTCTTTTTCATTCTGCTAATGAAACCCAGGTCAACTGTATCTTTTTACAAGTCTGTCTGACGCTGAACACCTAAGCAAAAAGGCCCAAGCATCCCAGCATTTTTAAATTCATTAATGAGAATGGCACAAGTGTGATCAGAACTTGCACAAAGGTCCATCCTTCAACTCACAGATCAACACCATATTGAGCTATTTCCAGCAAAGTCATGAACAGTAGCTTTAAAAGGGACTGTCTGAATCTCCTGTGACAAATGCTACTGGACAGCCTCAAGATACCTTCCAAGAAAGAACTGTTCTTTTATATTTAAAAAATAAACAGGTCTGACTAGCCAGCCAGAAAACTGAAAACATGTCATCTTGTTCAAGGAAATGCTGGATGCTGAAAATCCTAAATCCTACATTACTGTTTCTGCTACAGCTTTCTTCACCAGCTATTATTATTTAAACCCCTGTAAGACCCCTAGACAGAAGATAATTTGACACTCTCTCATTTTATGTGCAGCACATTTAACAAAAAGGTGACTCATGCACTAAAAGGGCTAAGTTCTTCCTGAAAATGATGTTCTTGTGGATAATCATGAATATTTCACTTAATCTGCCATGAAGAATAGAGACAAAAACACTACCTCCTACTATGGATTTTGAGGCTAGGAAGCACAGTTCATAAATATTTGGCAAGCGCTTGATTTTTAAGGTGCAGGAAACTGGAGAAACATAAAGTCTTCTGTAGACTTTCCCTCCAGAACAAAATAAGCATTGCAAAGAAATTATGTAGGACATGTAGCTGTTGCAAAATAAGCAATTGTAGTATTTTGGATATTTTTTTCCACATGAGTATTGAATAATATAGTGACCCCAGGGTGTTTTGGTAACTAAGACCACATTCCTTCACAAGTCATCACAGCAGGTTTTTTTATTAATAATTATATTACAATGTTCATTAAGTTATAGTAACGCTGGAAATATCTCTCTCGTACACCCTCACTGTTAGATCATCAGTTTGACAGTGAAATACCCCAGTTTCCAAACCAGCTCAAAAATGTATGTATTTCAGTAGACATTAAAATCACTTGGTCCTTAAGCAGGTCTCTCTGGCTTAACAACAGCCAAAATTTTACAGCAGATGCATCTGCTATTAGAGATTTCTCTTTGCCAAAGTGTTCTTCTGGCTAGGATCAACCCCTTGGGTGCTGTGATGGAAAGCTTGCCAATATTAGGGGGCGTGTACTACATTTGGAACCTTCTGTCTATTCTTCAGTTTTCATTTCTAGTTTAATCTTCTCTCCTGAAAAAGGTCAAGAAAATTACAATGCAGTTAAAAAATTACAACATAAAATATTCATGTGACATATTTACAGAACAATCATATCGTCTCAGAATTTCAATACTTCCAGTGCTCTAAATGTAATTCTGTAGGAGAAGAAAATAAGTAGAAAACTTGCTCTCCTGTACATTAAGCTGTTATATGTCAAGTCGCTAAATGTAACAATATAAAAGCAACTGCTATAATAATCTGTACAGTATTTTTTTCCTTTTTTTTTTCCTTTGAATTGGGTTCTAATGCAAGACCTTTTAAATTCTCTGTTATTTTTCTTTGCAAAATATTTCCACATTAATATCCTCCACATGGTAGCAAAGGGATTGCAGGCCTGTGCAAAAGAAAAAATACGTGACTGATTGTATGTTATACAGCCAATCCAAAGCTTACAGAGGTCGATTCAATTCTTTGCTTTGGCTTCTGTTGATTTTGGGATCAGAATTTACAGCAGTGCTTGAGAAACCCTAAAAGTTTATTTTAAATTGGAAAGGATGAACTATAAGCCAAACAATTTATTCGTGAGAGAAAGAAAGAGAGAAAGAAGAGCAATTCAGAGATTATTCTTCTTTCCATGCTGTGGACTGTTGGGAAACAGCTCTATTCATGGCTTTGTTTTAAGAATAACTTCATTGCCCATCTGAAAAAAAAATAATGATAACGATTATAATAATAAAATAATAATAATAATTATTATTATTCACAAGAAGCAATGCTAAGAATATGAAGGCATCTCATACCTTATGAGGCAATAAAAACTGTGAAATTTCAAACTGATGTGGTTTTATAATTTAGAATTTCTGACTTTTTGGCGATTCTCATGAAAATAGCAATGTTAGACACCCAAAAGCCCATTGGATCACACGTGTATTTTGAAATCTGAATTTCCATTGCATACTGAACTTATCCCAGCATTCCTTATTGAAAGTATTAAAAGCAACAAGTTAACTGGATTCCACTATCTGTTCAGCTCATCTCAGAGATTCTGTTCCTCCTTTGTTTTATCTGGCTGTACTTTGTGAGACCTGTTTCACATTAAGTGGAGAGCTCCTGCCTTTGGAACAGCTACTGGAGGGCTTAAAAGTTCATTCCAGTGAAGAGTGATTCAAAAGCAGATTCCTGTGTCTTAATGGACTCTTTCTTCCTCTTAAGAAAACAGTGCAGCATAGATTTTCTCATCCCGCATTAGAGTAGTGACACCACATCTTGTCTATGACAGCAGCCAGCTCTGGGTGCATTTGACAAAAACACAGTGGGCGGTCGGAGACACAAAACCCATTGAGAACTTTCTCTGGGCTCCCAACACCAAGAAGCTGACTTTCATTTTAATGTTTGAGGGGTTTATGCTCTTAACATTATGGCCTACAGTTCCATTGGTTACACATTTTTAAAATACTTTTAATCCAGTAGTTCTCAAATTCATTGGAACTCCCTAACTACTATAATACACAAGGAATCTTAGTTACCTCTTCCAGAAGGTTAAGTGTGTTTTTCTTCAGTCTCACCTTATGTATCTGTGTCACCAGGAAACAGGTCTAATCTCTCTGATATTTCCTTTGCCTAAAGAAGTATAAAGAAACCACTTTAGAATTTTATAGCAATGTCAAATGTTTTTGTACAATTCCATCTCTGTGTGTATTAACACAACATGTCATGACAAAAACTGAGAATATTTCAGCTAGAGGAATTTTATTTATTTATCCAGTGGCATGGTAATCTCTTCCCTTTCACAAACTGATTTAATTTCTTACAAGGGTGTCTGGCATTAGGCAAATGTTATTGTGAATCGGTTCATTTCCCAGCCTGAACTTTCTCACTGTTTGAAAGGGTTTTCAGGCACCAGAAGTTTTGATTGATTTTGAATGGTGCGTGTCACCACTTCATTATTCCATAAGCTTTGCCAGCTCTGTAAACCAAACAAAGAAAAGGCAAAATAAACTGCACCTTTCATGAGTCGCTTTGTTGTTAATTATTGGGTAGCACTTTTCTCCTCAAGAAAACAATGTTTAAACTATATCACATTTCTTCAAATTTAATTTTTCTTGCAAAGACAAACTCTTTGGCAAAATGAAGGCTATAACTCCTGCGTGTGATTTAAAGGATAAACAAAAATTGGTGGTGGCAGGGGGTAGTCTTCTAGTTCAATAAAATAATTCTGCCAGAGGAAAACCATAGCTAATGTCAGATTAGTATAAAAGCCTACTTGGGCTACTTGTGCCTTGTCTTTCCTTGAGGCTGCCTTCCAGAGTAACTGCACTGAGAGCCTAAAGTGCAAGCTCAGTGCAGGACATCTCTCACGGCAGACACTTCCAGCAGCTCCCCTCCACATGGCGTGGAAATTACCCAGGTATCTCCACATCTATTGCCAAAGAAAATACGTGACTTTTTTTCAAACATTAATATGAATCAGTTTTACAGTCTATATTGTATATCCTAATAAATGCAATAATGTCATCACTGTCAATAAATCTATGCCAAAATTATTTACTGAGAACCCTTTCTACATCAAAAGTTGCTGCAGGAAAGTTCATGTCCTTAGAGCTACCAATGTGAAAGCAGAGACAGCATTAAGGACATAGGGTGTAACAATATCAACCATGGTTAATGACTAATACCACCATGACACAAACGGTAACTCTTCTAATACCAGTCCAGACTTGGAAGAAACCAGTCTCTCAGCAGGACAATTGACAGCTACGCAGTTGGATATCTAACGCATAAAATAGCGACCAGCGACCTGTTAAGAAAGTATATATTTTTCTTTTTTTTTATTTATTGAGCATGTGTATGCATGTATCCAGAAAGGATAAACACATCTTACTCGAACCCAAAGTTTAAGGTAGAGTTCCTCAGGATATTGGAGCCATCACTATCAAGTGTTGGTACTTGAAATCTGGAAAGAGGTATTCAACATCTATTAAATCTACTAAAACTACATCCAGTATTCAACAGAGGATTCAGAGACCTAACCTTCAATCTCATTCAGAGGAAAATTGGCCTTGATGTTGCATAGGCTTTTATTTTAGTATAATCTATATTTAAAAGCAGGATGGAAAAACAAAATTTTGTTAAGACCTAAATTTTAACATACATTCTAATTTGTTCAAATTAATTTTTAATTTGAAATAATAAAAGAACAGTTATTTTTTGTAGATATATTTTTTTGTGTGTGTTCTAAAATAGCAGCTGACTTCATTTTCCATACTTAAACTCTGACCATGGCCACATTGCAGACTGCACTCAAAATGTACATAAACCTAAATCTTAAACAAGCATTCAGTCATGCCCTGGCCAACTTGATTTCCACACAAATTGCACTGGTTTCTGGCAAACACTGCCAGAGCAAAATTAAAGTAACAGAAATGAGGATTATTTTAGCAGTACTGCCTTTAAAATGTATACAATCTCAGTAGTAGAGATTAACATAGTACAAAGTAATGCACTTGGCCTTATTATAGAAGGGTCATATCTTGGATCATAATCTTCCTTTAGAAGAAAATCCTGCCTCTCAGAAACGAAATGTGTAATAACTGTAACTTCATATCTGACTTTCCTGACCTACTCCTGGTTCTCAGCATCCCCTAGCTGATACAATGTCTGGTCTTTATTTTCCAAGAAATATATAAATCTTTCAAATTTTGTGGTTCTTCAGAGGAAAAGTGAAATGAAAGGAGCTACACTTTATCCTAAAAGTTCTCATGTTGAGATATAGTAAAGGATACAGTGAAACTGTTGTCCAGAATTTTCAACAAAGGTTAGTTAGCTGTATGAAAATTAAGTCATATCTCAAAACTGAACCATAGGTTTCATGCAGAGTTCATGGGTAATGCAGAAAAGCCCCTTTTTAATGCCATACATCTACTTTTATGCAGCAGATTGGATTATAGCAAAGATTTTGTGCAGCTTTAACATTCACTGTTATTTTGTCTTCCAAAACTGAATTCCACAGCTGTCAAGAAAATACTGTGCATTCAGCAAAGGTCTGATTTTGGGAGGTAATGGATCCAGTGAAACACAAAATCCTGGTCCACACAGCACCACATGTTGCTGGTTATGCATTTTAGCAGAGCTGAACTCTCATTCCAAGTCATGTCCATCAAAATTCATTGTATTGGTTGCATGCCTGAATAAACACTTTTTTTTTTGTAATTTGAGACTGCCGAATCCCACACGATGAATGTGTCAGTCAGCTGCCTCTCATCCCAAATCCTTGCCCTAGTGCCTGCATCTCCCCATTTGTGGTGTGGTGCCTCCATCTTTTCCCTCTTCCTCATGACCTCCCCATTTGTCTGCCAAAACCCACCACAGCCACGGCCTTGGCAGCCCAATGGCTGTGTCCTCGTGCATTTGGCACAATCTGCCAAATATTAATCCCATAGGTTGGTATTTAAGTGCCTTAATGTGTCCCTGCTTTTCCCGTGTAGGTGCAAAACTGAATGTCTTCAGCGGTTAAACAACGATGCCTTTTAGCAGCACATTGCATTCCTAATGTATGTGCTGCTACTTTCAGCAAGAGAGGAGTGTTTGCTATTCAGTTTAATAGTAAACATTAATACTTGTCAAAGCAACAGAAACATTGGAATTCTGTTGTGGTTTTCCTACGTTTTTGGCTGGCTCTCTGCAATGTAGAGGGTGGCAGAAAATCCTGGCATGCCAGTGGCACTGTAACAATTTTCTCTACAGCAGTGGACTTCTACATGATGTTCTGATGTGGAAGGAGTGACATTTTGCAGCCAAAACATTATTCTAAAAGCAAAATCTGCTGTGCAGGTCTAACTTAGAAGTTAGGAAATGTACTGTTTTCCTAGCTTTGTTCCTAGTCTCACAAAACATTCTTTGTAAAAAGGACAGAAGTGGCAAAAGAGAAACAATGTGTAAGCTTCTGTAAAATATCTTGATGTTAACATGACATCAGCACCTAAAATGACAAGAGTCACAGCTGAACTATCCTATCTAATGTTGATATCCTAATTGAATCCTATCTAATGAAAATGTAGGCCAAATTAAAAAACTGTATTTTTAAATATAACCAGAGTGATATTTAGGTAATTCAAACCCTTAAATTTTTCTGTCCTCACCTGTTTTTATTTTCCTTTCTATTGTTTTTATTTAAATAATATAAAAATGATAGATAAAAATTTATTCTGCTTTTACAGAGAAATTGCCATGGTCAGAAAGTCCTGACTATGGAGACAGAAGAGTAACAGACATACAGCAAGACAAAAGAAGTGATTCAAACACACAGAAAGAAAATGAAGGCAGAAGTACCCCTATAAATTTAGTGTTCATCAAATAATGTAAAGAAATGACAGGATGTAGAACACCCATAATACCAAAAAACCAAAGAAATGCAGGAACTGTGAGGGCTAGAGAAGGTGAAATAAAAAACTCAACAACACAAAAGCAACCTGTGAGCAAAGTGTGCAGTGAAATCTGTAGACCAAATGATCAATTATCTACTTGTACTATACATTGCTCAAAAAAAGAGTTACTGCAATAATCAGTAATAAGGGGATGTAAAAAACTACATAGAAAATGTAAGAATTTACAGAGGAAAATATTCAGTCTAGATGATACTGTCCTGTCAATATAAGTATTAAAAAAATAGATATCCATGAGCAGCATGCATTTACAAATATCTGGAGATAAATCATGTAGACACAATGGTACACAGGGGAAAACATCCACAAGTTTTAAGAGCAAGGTAGTTCTGGTAACACAAAAAAGGCATGATGCTGAATTATTCCTCAAAGGTAAAGCAAAATAAAACTAAAAACAAAAAAATGAAAACAAATAAACAAATAAAAAGAGAAAAATTAAGCTAGGTTATCTCCATCCTGGGTTAGCAACTGACTGTGTTTTTTCAGAAATATAATCTTGGGCCTATATATCTGATATCTATATAAAATCAGAATTCAATATTTATTCTTTCACTGGATCAAGCTGTTTCACTCAATTCTCAACAATTTCCAGAAGTCTCTGCATATGATACATTTTGCCTTGGGTTTTTGTTTTGCTTTGCTTTGCAGATTTGTAAGTGTTTTCAATAATTTCCTCCTGTGACTTAAGTCTGCTGCCCAGATACACCAGAAATGAGTGAACTCAAAGCAGTAGGATGTTTTAGCGAACTGCATAAATTAAGTATTTTGCACATAAGGAACTCTTTTATAATACCAGCTGTTCCCCCTCCTGTTAGTGTGTTCCTATTTCTAAATTTGTCAATAGCATGAATAAAATGTTGTGGGCTCTGAGAGCTTCTAAGTTTGAGCCATCCAGAAACTCTGAGCCTCAGCTGGCTCGGTGAAGAATCCAGGCTGTGAAATACACTGGAAATGAAGCATGTGCTCTTTGACCTATCTCAAAGGGAATATCAGAAATATCTATGCATCATACAGTGGGGATCTCAGGGGCTACTTGATGGGGGTGGGCTATGAGCAGGAGTGGTGAACACCCTCCAGCCCCTTACATAGTCCCAGCTCCCTTGCAGAAGTATTTTTCCCCACCAGGGCCTGGGAGTAATGCACGAAGAATTCCCATCTCTTCCTTTTTGGATGCCCACTAGTGACTTAATCTAGCTGGATGATTCACAGCTACTTTTTAAAGAACTGGATGGAAAAAGAAGTTAGGTCAGATTTAGAACTGTATGAAATGAACATGTTGAACAAACTGGTAAAGGGAACATGCTAACTGCTCTTCTGAGTAGTATGACAACGACCTGCTCCCCGCACCTCCTGGGAAATGAGTGAGAGGCTTAGAATCAGAATCATAGAATCATAGAATCATAGCATCATTAAGGCTGGGAAAGACCTTTAAGATCCAACAGTTAACCCAGCACTGCCAAGTCCACCACTAAGCAATGCCTTTCAAATACCTCCAGAGATGGTGACTCAACCAATTCCCTGGACATCCTGTTCCACTGCTTGACAACAGTTTCCGTGAAGAAATCTTTCCCAACATCTAATCTAGATCTCCTTTTCTGCAACATGAGGCGATTTCCTCTCAACCTATCCCTTGTTACTTGGAAGAGGAGACCAACCCTCACCTCACTACAACCTCCTTTCAGGAGCCTTCTTTTCTCCAGGCTAAACCAAACCAGCTCCCTTAGTCACTCCTCATCAGACACGTGCACCCTTCATCAGCTCCAATGTCCTTCTTTAGACGCACTCCAGCACCTCAATGTCCTTCTTGTAGTGAGGGGCCCAGCACTGAACACAGAATATGACAGGCAGCCTCACCAGTGCCAAGTACAGAGGGACAATCTGCCCTGGTCCTGCTGGCCGCAGTATTGCTGAGACAGGCTAGAATGCCATTGGCCTTCTTGGCCACTTGGGCATACTCCTGGCTCATGTTCAGCCAGCTGTTGACTTTACCCCCAGGGCCACTGATCCCCTCATCCAGATCATTGATGGAAACAGGACTGACCCAAATGCTGAGCCCTGGGGAACACCACCTGTGACCATCCCCCAGCTGAATGTAACCTCTGTTCTCTGGGCTCGGCCATCCAGACAGTTTTTACCCAGCCCATAGAACACCAATCCAAGCCATGAGAAGCCATCTTCTCCTGGAGAATGCTGTAAGAAACAGGCTGTATTTTTGCTACCTGCCTGGAGAAGAAAATTCAGCCACTCTTTGGACATGGCTGAACATATGAAGTTAAACTGTTTAGGCCGCAGTCCTGAAAAGAGCAGTCTGTGCATATTGAACTGCAAGTGTGCATTCAGTTCAGAATGTTTGGACATGACAAGAGTTGCAAGAAATGTACAGATCACCTGTAAGGTATAGAGCAGCATATCTAGAATGTTCTGATCTCACTTGCTCCTTGCATGTTGTTAATCAACAGGTGCTCAGAGGTCCAAGGCTGAGTATCCTGGCTGCTCAATGGGGGATCCTTTGCCAAAAATCCATGCTCAGAGACAGAGGAGTGTAGGCTTTGAGTAAAATGGAGCAGAAATTCTTAGGAAAATTAGGTCTCCATTTTCTGCTAAAAAATTGCTAAAAATGCTAAATTTTAGAAGGGAGGTAAATCATTAACTGTCTGAGCAGATTTTTTTTGTCTCCATGTCTTTATTTGCCTCTACTGCCACAAATACACATAGGGCCAACATCCACTCCCAGACAACACTCCTTGTGTTACCTCAGCACTTCTGTCCCTAAAGCCTCTCTCTTAATCAGAGTAAATGATATGTTGATGCTTAATATGCTTTGTACATCTCTTCTGTACAGAGTGCAGACTGCAGGCAGAGGCAGTGCTGCAGAAGAAATGCAGACTTAGCTGCAGGTAAACACACAGAACTGCTTGAGCAGAGCCCTGAAAAGCACACAAACTGCAGACTGAAATAGGAGCCATGGTTGTAAGGCAAGGATTACAACTTTTGAGAGTATGTGTGAAGAATTTAAGGGTGAGCAGTTGGAATCAGGTTACAACAGATTTGTAACCCACTGGAAAGAGGGCTTTCTGAACCTTGCCCCTGTCTGGGAAGAGGAAGGGGTTGAATTGGGAAAGTAGGTGTAGTGTCAGCAAAGAAAGAGACAAGTCAAAGGACAGCTTTTCTTATTAAAGAGCTACAGTCTGTGAAACTGAAGTACTTGACATGAGAAAATAGTAGGGAAGGGGGTAGAAAATGTCTGAATTCAAGGTCAGAAAGGTGCATTGGGATGGAACAGGAAAGGGGCACAACGGAGTTTGGTAGGAACAGAGCCAGAAGGTGAATGAGGTCATAAAAAAAGTTTCTTTTCTAGCTGAAGTTTGTTGCTGTTTATTGAAAAGAATGATATGCTTTGAAAATCAAGAGGTTTTTCTGCTTTTAGACTGACAACTGAAAAAACCCAGAGCATCTATCGTTATCAATGCTCTATCTGTGCCTCGGCTGCTTCATTATCTTCTTGACTGTGTGCACAAGAGTGGTTCACAAAAAGGATCACAAACCCATTAGGCTTGAAATTAGAGGGAAAGGGGAGTTCTTGAATAGCTTTCCACCTGGGGAACTGAAAATAAGCACCCTAGTAAGTTTTTAGAGGCACTTGATACCTTTTTTTTTTATTATTTTGCGAACACCAGCTTACAGCCTTTTTGTTTGACTGGACTCAGTGAGTGTTTTCCTGGAATCAAAAGTAATTTCAGACTCAGATGCAAGTGATCCATGAGGGCACCACACATCAAGCTGCAATGCTGCCAGGCCCACAGAAGCATTAAAGATCATGAGAAACTAGAAATATATATCAGCTGCCTGAATGGGTTATATCTAAACAGAATAAAAATTTCATCTTTAAAATCATTTTGCGTCTTGCACTTTTGTAGGAAATTGATTTTTCATTATAAAAGCTGACATTTCTACATGTGCTTATGTTGCCTTCTGAATAAGAAGACAAACAAAAAGGAAGGAATCCTCCCACCTCATCTAGTTCTCTGGATGAGTGATATTTTTCATTTCAGGAAAAGGAACTGTGAATAAGGATGTTATGCTGAACACAGCAGACAGCAAGTAAATATAAACATTATTCTGGAATTTGCCAACAGTGACATGCTTCATCACTTGACTGATTGATGTCACGCCCATGTGGGTGATCTTCATCAAAAACTCCTTTATGGTTCATGTGTATGATTTTGTATCAAAATCACTGAAACAAATCAAATTCTAAGGCCAGGCTATGATGACCAGCACAAAATGTAAATCTAACCATATCTTAGATGGAAATGTACCAGTGAAGCAGATTGTTTAACTTTGGCTTCAGCAATGCGCCCTTGCAAGACAAGCAACCTAGGATATCTCATAAGGTACAGTGAGTGTTCAACACTTGCAAAGTACACTAACGGTAGTGATATGTTTAAAGCTCAGGTGTGGTCTTGGCTAATAGGCTAATTCTGTCTCTATACTGACCTTTCACACAGAAGAAGGGTTATCATAGAACCACAGAAGCACAGAATTATCTGGGTTGGAAGTGACTTTAAAGATCATCTAATTCCAACCCCCCTATCATGCGCAGGGACATCTCCCACTAGACCAGGTTGTTTAAAGACCCATTCAACCTGTCTTTGAACACTTCCAGGGATGAGGCATCTACAACTTCATTGGGCAGCCTCTTCCCGTGTCTCACCACCCTCTCAATTAGGAATTTCTTCTTAGTTTCTTAGACAAATCTACCCGCTTTTGGTTCTTTAGAAATACTTAGATCCAATTCTGCAGAAGATGAGCATATTTCAGTTACTAGACTATAGTCTGGCCAAAAGAACTAACACAAACCTTGAATATCTCCAATTCTTTTAAGGGACTGTTTTCTGGCATGTATCTGAAAGATTTTTTTAAACACCTGTGTCTTAGCATATATAAGTGAACATATATTTAAGTTGCTCAATTTGCCAATTCCTTCACCATGTGATAAACCATGCCAAACAGAGATCCAAATGTCTTCATTATTTCAAAATTCCCATCAAAGCAAATAGGAAAATATTAGTCTTATAGTAAGGGAGAATGTCAGCATGAATTGTCAATGATGAAATCCAAATATTGGCATTCTGGTGTATTAGCTGAGCCAAATAAGTGAGCATAAGAAATAAAAAAAGTGAAACAGTCTTTTCCAATATTTGTCTCCTTTTTCAGTTCCGTTCTTTCAAATTTATATTAGCTTATCCTTTCAAAACCATTCCTGACCACTGCATAGGCATTTTTTTCTCTAGATAAAATTAATTCATTCTAAGTGGCATTTCAACAGCTCTTGAGCAGATGTTTTTAGTTTTAAATGGACCCTGCAGACTCAAAACTAATTTGCTGAATTTTTTCACCATAGAAAGGAAGTTAATGAGTGTCTACTACCACATTCCTTTCACCTTCAGTCAACTTACTGTTTTACAGTGTTTGTAGCACCCATGTAACAGCAGTCTCGTATTTTTAAAACCTCAAAATCTAGTAACAATTCACTTTGATATATTGTATGAAAATTACTGCTTGTAGGGTTTTTCCTTAGAATATGCTACACCTCCTGTGATACCATTTTAGCTGAATTATTGACCAAAAATTTTGGCATAAAATTTATTCAAATATTTTTTGTTCTAAAATAACTGAAAGAGAGCTCTGCCATAAGACAGAGGAAGTCATATTCTTTGCTGCATCAGTAATTAGACCTAATAATAAAATAATTGTGTCTACAAATGACCTTTTAAAATATTCCTGAAAAAGACATCAGTCCTTCTAATACATTTACAACAGCAGTTAGTTCTTTATTTAATTCATGCAGAGTCCACACATCTACTGATTTAGAGGCATACATTTGATTTTTTGTATAATTGTAGCATTATTGGATTTCCCTTCACTGAACAGGAATACTGGTTTCCAAACCTAAGGGACTCTTTTTTGATCCAGAATGAGATCAACAAAACAAAAATCCATGCAGACAAAACTCCCCTACCCTACCAATTTTCACCTGACTTTTAGCTACAGGTAAGATGATTTAATTTGGCTCTTCTCTGGCCAAAGGGTGGAGACTGCTGCCCTCTGATGCCTCACTGGTATGTGTGATAGAGATGATAATTCATCACACTTCTAGTGAATAAACAACACAGTGCTCATTGTGCTGTGCCTTGTAGATGTACCTACAGCAGATAATAAAATTCAGATGTCTTTAAAAAGCATTAACCTAATTGGAAAAAACAATCTGCTGAGAATGGCCACCCACAGTATGAGGCAATGGAGACACAGGCACATTAGTACAATTAGTACAACACTTCAGCCAGAGTATCAGGGACTGAGAGGAAGGTCTAAAGAACTGAGCAATACTTTTCCCAGTACAGGACATTACTGAAGAACAGAAAAGCAGCAATTTAAACTCTAGTTAATACTAATCACATATGCAGTAGATAACACAAATTCTGCTATTC
>WEIT01042170.1:75427-92719 GCA_013389985.1 Dryoscopus gambensis | reverse complement strand
ATATAAAATAATGATCTTATTCTGTGGATGTTCTTATTCTGGATAATAGGAATTTCATCTAAATAAAGTCTGACTTAAAATTCCCTTACCAGAGAAGATTTCAAATGATTTATCAAAATTCTGCTTCAGGTATCAGAGTAGTAACAGCACTGTTACAATCCCAATCCCACAAATTATAAATATCAGTTTAATCTATAAATTCAACCTTTCATTTTATTGTTCCAATACAGCTTGATCCAGTTTGGATTCTTCCTGATCTTCCAGACCTGCAAGAAGTAAAGAGCTGAAACCCAGCCCGAGCATGTGCAATGTTCTTCATTTTACCTCATAAATGCCGTGCTCCTAGACATTAGTGGAGTTGCATTTTGAGTGCAATACTCGGGGGTAAGCAAATGCAGTGAAACGTTCCCATATGTAATAATCACTCTAACAGTGCCATTAAAGCACGTACCTCCTAGCACCACGAGAAGGCAGAGCTATGGCCCATGCCAGACCAGCTGGAGGCAGCAGTCTAACACTATCTTGGTGGACATATCTGGATCGAGGACTTAGCTCAATATATAGCAAAATGAACGGAATAGGGATATTGTTTGCTTGTAAAAATGCAAACCAGTTTTCTCCCAAGACCACAATATATTCTAATTCAGGTTATGATATGAGCCACTATCCACAGCAAATAGAACAAATTAATATTTTTTCACATGATAAAGATCATAAATTGCTGTCTTCATAGAAGCATTCACTGCCCCTTGGAAGACCAGGAAGGAGAGGAACTGCCAAATCTTGGGAAAAAGCTCAGCCTTCCATCATGATCCTCCCATAATACAGATCTATGCTTGCCATCTGCAACAAGTCCACGTCTAAATGCATCAGTCCACTGGACTTTTGTGAGCACAAGGAACAGTTTTCCTTTGTCTACTTGCTTATTTAAATTCTAGATGATAAAAATAAAAAATGGGTAAGTAGAATTTAAGACTTACACTTGTTTTCTCCTCTCAAAGGAAAATTCCTAAATAATTTGCCATCTTAATTAGTACACGAGAGCATAGTAAAGTACAAGGAGATAAAAATTCTAGCATAACAAAAGCAGGATGTGTGGAAAATATAAACAACTTGATTCAGTAAGCATGCAAGGGACTGAGGCCTGTTTGTCACCAGATCTGCCCAAGCTTCCCCCTGGAGTGAAACTCAAGAAGCATACATGGACAAAAGCATGTCAGGGCTTGGTGGGGAAGCCAATACAAGAATAGCTGCAGTAGTAACAGTGTTCCACATTCATGAAGATCTTGGGTTACCAAGATAAATTCAGCTACAAGACTCACCCTTGTGCATTCTTAACCCTTTGACTGCAGGATACCTTCACACTGGACAGTGAGGGGAGTGCAGTGAGGGAATGCCAGGGAACCTCAGGAAGGGCTGTTCCTTCTGGCTGACAGTGATGCATCTGCTATCACTCAGATTTAATCTTTCTAGAAATTTAAAGTCTTATTTAGGAGGTAATGGATATTGCTGTCATTATAAAGTACTTTGCCATTAAACCACACTGATGTGATTAAGTCGGTTATTTTCCTCACATACTGAGGCATGAAACCTGCTCATCTCAGTCTCCACAAATGCAAAATTAATCATTTTTAAAAATGCTTATTTATACTTCTTCCAGGCCATTTTTTAAAATATTTAACTTCCTTCAACTAATAAAAGGCATCATTTGAGTTAATGGCTTTCTTTTCCAATTTCCAGATGCTCTGCTAGCTGCAGTGTTAACAGGCAGCAGCTACAATTTTCTTATCTTTCCAAATTATAATATTACAAAACAATTATTTCAAAATTTTCAGTTTTATGCTAGCTGGAACCTCTAATCTTCACTTTCAACAGTACATTAATGAAGACAATACAGAGGAAAGAACATTCCATCACCAAGACATCTCATTAAATTTCTTATTTTAAAAAGATATTATGTAAGACCTCTTAATAAATGTTTTATTCTACGCTTGACTGTGGGTTTTTTAAAAATTCCTTTTTGCACTTGTTGTGCAAGAAGCAGATACAGTGTAATATTTGGGAAAAAACCAAACTTGTATCTTTTTTTCTCCTGAAACTGATCACAAGGAATAGAAGAAATATTGCAACAAAGCCTACTGATACAGTAGTCAGGTTCAAAACCTATCAACGGGTCAAATGTCAGCTATCGTTCTATCAACAGAGGCTTGCTCCATTCTTGCTTTTCCAGAATTTTATTTTGTGACCGCTCTGTCAGCGTCAATGCCTCATCTGTAGCATGGGGATCCATAAATAGTTCCCTCCATGACAAGAGAACTGTAGGAATGGAGCCATGAATTTTGGGATAAGTGACAAACAAGCATTGGAAGGGGACATGCAATTACCAAGACAGAGAAACTCAGGGTAAGTATCAAGACTTGTGATCCACTGAGTAGGATATAGAATTAAGAGTCAGGTTAATGCCAGATAACTCACAAGAATAGAGAACATTGAAAGCTTCTTGTGGCTTCTTAGCAAAAGGGTGGGTGTTGGTGTACCCTTCTCCTTCCAAACAGCTTTCCAAGGCTGCAGTGGAAAAAAGCCCTGATAATAGACTGAAATGAGCACCATGACAAGAGCTGGGAAGGCTAGCTCAATCCTAGCAGCAGCCAGTCCTTCCTCACTCAGATCCAAGCAGTCAGGTTGAATCCCACTCTGAACTCTTCACCTCCTCTCCAGCACGCTTCCCCTCTAAATATAAACTGCACTGCTGACATGATTGCAGCTGGCACTAATCTTTTCAGATGTTTTCCATGTTGTCCTTGGTTTTGTTTACTATGTTAAATCAGGGAAAATTCTGGTTTAAGCAACAAAGAAATAGCAAAAATGTATGTAGATGAAACAAAAAATATAGATAAGAAAACATAGGAACCAACAGATGGGTGTAGGAAGGGAGGAAAAGGGATGCATAGAAAGCAAATGATTTGATGAGCCTGAATTAAGTTGAGCTAATAATACTAACCTGAAACATTAAATATCTTGCAAGAAGATCTTTCATCTGTAATTCTAACAGAAGCAAAGCTGTACACTGTGAACCAACATGTTTGCACCAGAGATCTTTGAACTCTTATTGTACATTAACAAACTAGTCAGAGCTGAGGTTCCCCTGGTACTCGTGCAGCTCAAGGAAAAACCTACAGGAGAAAAATTGCAGACAGCAATTGCCTGTAGCTTGTGTCATTCAGTGGAAGTACACGAACTTCAGCTAAAATCTGTGTACACAGCTGTGGGAGTACATAAAAATTTAAAAATTACAAGCCTTTCTAAGAACTCACAGCAAAATTCAAACTAGGAAGAATAAAAGCAGGAAAATATTATATACCCTAACAGAGGAACTCTCTCATGCTATTAGATCTCTAGCTTCTTCATGAAAACACACCTAAAGTGAGAGGAATAAGAGGCTGCTTCTTTCTCTGTTGCAGTGGTGAACACTGCCATGGTATGCAGACAGTCCAGGGGTGGTTCAGCAATCACCCAGACTTGCTCTGGGATTTTTCCATTGCCATAAAAATGGTGAAGGTGTGAGTTTTGGAGGTGAGGCAGCAGAAACAGGTTTCAGAGTTCTGAGCCAAAGAAAGGGAATGGGGAAAGACCTGCTAAAAAACTATACCAACCCAACACACACACGTGAAAAGACGCCAATATTAGCTGAGCAACAAACAGACCAAAGAGAGCTGAAAAACGCCAGAGCCTGTTTTCCCAATATAACCAGCTGTCACTAACTGCAACCGTACAAAGAGAACAAGGTTCTATATTGAAGGACAGTTTAGGAGAGGATATGCTTGCAGTGGCATCCGCTGCATGCTACAGTTCCTCCTGTGCCTGCATGGCCAAGCTGGCGGGCAAATGGATAAAACGGCATAATCAGGTTCTCATCAAAAATCTACAGTCCAAGTACTTACATGCTCTAGATGTATTTAGCTGTCACACTGTGGGCTGCTGTGCTTTTCACCATGACTACCAATAAACAAGCTTTTCCATTAATATTCTACCAAATTTTCTTACATCTCCCTCTTCTTTTAACATTGCATGCCACTTAATTCACCCAAACACTTGCATAAATGTACAGGGAGAGAAGAGAAGGGGGCTGTTGCTGTTTGAGGAACTAGTATACACTTCATCATAAAATGTTTGGGCAGAAGCTAGTATACAATATCATGTATCCATATCAAGTTATAATAAGCATAAATTTATGTATTTGAATGCTTTTATGCATTTGTTACATGCTCAAAAGGAACTTTAAACTTGGAGATCTATCACTGTGATACCTTCTGTTTTTCTTTCTTCAGATGGACATTTATCTCAAAGACTGACCCTACGCACATGAAAGGTCATTCAGCTGTAAAGACAAGTGAAGAGGAGGGATGAGGTAACAAAATAATACTAGCAAAACAAGAGGATTTGGTTGTTATGCACTGGAAAACAATAGTAATGTCCCTACATTTGTAAAGGACCCTGCCCTGTGAGCTTTATTTTGCTCCCAGTTCAAACAGCCCCGTTTCTGCCTCTGGGAGCATAAGGATAACCAACAAAATCCCCACAGAGGGTTACTGTGCATGTGCTTGAATAAATGAGAACTCTAATGCATTTAAGAGCTAGTAACATTATGTACATTATAAGTAAAAAGAATAGGACAGTTTTGTGCCTAAAAAATGTCTCTAAATACTATGCTTCAGGACACAAACAGATTCCCTTTAGTAGTCAGTCTAATTTATATCCTCTATACCACATTATGCAATGACCATTTGCTCATAAAGAGCCTTTCTTGCTGGAAAGCACTAGATATTCATTGCCACTCGGGTACTAGGACACAAATTGCTGGATTTGGAAAACCACATCCCGTGTTTCTGTGATATGTCCTTAGCTAGCAAGAGATAAAATAATTCAGAGACTAATGCCCTACTAACTGTCCTGTTAGATAGCTAGTACTACACCAGTAATTTCAGTTAACTCTTTTTCACAGGGCCAGAAAGGAACCCCAGCCTCCCAGCATATCCCCCTGCGCAAGGTTACTCCCCTACCACAGCAAGATCTGTAAAAGAAAACTGTCTGCACCTCTCCCAGTTCATTGCAAATGCCAGTGTTTGGCTGCAAATACACCACTTCTACTGGAGATTTAAGCTAACAGGTCTGACTGCGTCTGGAAATCACTGAGGGCACACATGCTTTCCTCAAACCTTGCTGAGAGGGAAAGCATAAGGCAAGAACAGTCATGGCTTCTGCAGCTTCAGGACTGCTGCAAACTTTTCTGCTCTCTTTTCTGTTCAAATCTGTGACATCTGGGGTTGCAAACTAGCACCAACAAGAATTTCTAATTTGTCTCTAATCGCATACAGGCAAAGGTATCTCAGCTCAATAAATCAAGATTACTGACTCATGCACTAGCTTAGAAGTATTCCTTTTTGTGCTTATGAAAGGAGGGAGGGAGGGAGGAAAAGAGGGAATAGAGGGAAAGGTGCAAGATTTCCCGTAGGCTGTCAATATTCATGAGCAATTAATTGTTCTTAACTGGCTGAAAAATGAACTGAAACGGAGCAGAAAACCAAAATCTATTAAAAACAAACAAAAAGCACGAAGAACAACTGAGACCTTGCATGTTATTTACATTCTACAACTGGGAAATTTTAGGTATAACTCTTGATAATTATTGCTGGTGGCAGAAGTTCGATTAGCACTGCTCAGAGCTGGCAGGGCTCCCGCTCTGAGAGCAGATTTCCGCGGACTGCAGAGCGCGGCACTGAACGCTCCAAGAGTGCCGTAAGGGGGTAGAAGGGTTCTGTGTAATTGCACTTCTTGCCAGCCTACAAAAACAACAGCCATCCGCCACTCCAGCCCAAATATAAAATCTGGCAGAAGGAGACTAGACATTCACACCAATCTGCCGGCCTTCTGTTTCAAATGACACATGCTTGTAAACAAACAAACAAAAGTACATTTGGGGTTTCAGACTAGGACAAGAAGAAAAAGGAGACTTTTTTTTTAATGCATGGGCTAAAATCTTAATATGCAAACCATCGGTCAAACTCTAATTGCATAGATTACCAAAAATGCCTTGCAAAATTACAGCGAACACTCTATCTAATGGCTAACATGAAGATATTAAACTGCAAATTAATGACAATTCTACTATGTCATTAATGTAGGAGACTTGAGAAAAATGAAAAATTAGATCATTCCAGAGAGCAGACAGGAAAATGCACAGCTTTCATGCATTGCCTACATGTTTGCAAAGAAAACCGCACAAAATTTGCCTGAGTTCAGATTTCATTACAAACGTGAAACTTAGCTCAAGGGAAAATTTGCTAATGTTTGCATAACTGTTCAGTCAACTGGGGCCCAGCCTCAAGAAAAGCTTTATGATCTAAAGAACTATAAGATATGTGCAGTTTCACATCAAAACTAGGTGAAATGAGGGGAAAAAAATTGACAGTTTCATTTTGAATTATGATGACATTTTAAATGAAACCTCAGAGACAAATGTAATAACAACGCTGCATGAGCACAAGTGAAGACTGAGTACGATGTGCTGCCTAAAATAATCATAACAATTTTAAAAGGTTTAATCTTACTCTAACAAGGCCTGTCAGAATAAAATCTGTTCTCACGCTCACAATACACCTCGAGGGACAGGGCGGGGGGCACCCTCAGTTGCATGCTATAGGTAAGAAATTGAGGCACAACGGTTACACGTGAGCAATAAAGCTTGACTGTGAACTTAATTTCTCATCTAAAAATCCTTCCTCTCACTCACATTTCCTTCTGCATGCAAAGCCAATCGCACGCACACATACACACACACCTGTTTCAAGCAGTCCATTAACTCCAAAGCCAAGTGGAGTGTCACCAGTCTCACTTTGCACAAACTCTGTGTGTATCACTCAGGTAGGTATGCAGTTAGTTAGTCACTTGGATATCCTCACATCTTCCTATCAACATCTGGTGCCATCTATTTTCCTGCAGTACTTTCTAAAGCAGTTTGCTTCTGCCTTATTGAGTCATTCTGGGCTTTGACATCACTGCAGTTGAATTCAGCCTGCCAGGGATATTCAGGGATGGAAACTCTAATGCATAATCAGACTGGCCTACAAAACAGTTGGCAACCCTATAGCTGCCCAAAAAAAAAATTGTATTGTGTCCCTTTATACAGAGTCACTAAAACACCCTCTCACATACTGCACAACCTGAGGCTCTCCTTAAGTGAGGAGAATAATAACAGTAAAAGGTACGCTTTGTATGTCAAAGTAGGATTTTACACTGAGATAAGTAACAGAAGAAGCATGGCTTATTTTTATCTCAGTATGCATAATTACAGTCAGACGTATAAACTGTCAACACACTACTGGGGAGGAGGGAGAGAGTAGAAGTGGATTTTTTTTGGCAGAAGGAAAGGAATAATTTTCTGGTTTGCTTCGGTTTTACAGTCAGCTAGTTATCTCAAGATCCATATTCTTACGTGAGGAAAAAAGAAAAAATTCCCCATTTTATGGTGAAAACATAGCTTTTAACCTCCACCATATGAAGGTAATAATGGAAACATTAACAGTCACTCTCCTTTGAGAGTAATTTATTCCTGGAATAGAGTAGCCTCTGCCAGCAAGATTACATTCAAAAGTGAACAATATTAGAAAATCCCAATGACAAGGACTATTTAGCAAATTACACAGCTAAGAAGAATTTTCTGACTAATTTTGGTCCCCAAGTTAAAGCATGTTAAAAGGTTGAATTCCCCAGATGGAAAGATCATTTGGCCCAGATTATAAAATATGCAACAGTTTCTTCTGACACTATTTAAACCAGCACAAAGGTCTAAACCACATAAGAGAGGGACATTCAGAAGCATTTTGGAAAACTGGAGCACTAGCCACATTGCAGATCAAAACGTCTGAGGTAGCACAAGCTCAAAGTGGGCCTCCCCACATTCTGGTTCTGCAGAGTCACACCAAGAACCAGCACAGCTGCATCCCTTCAGCAACTTAGCAGGTCCTGTGAGATCCCCTATAGTTCCATTCTAATCCAGCAACGTATTTTCCATATCCAGCCCCATCTCTGCTAACACGAGCATCTTTTAGCACCCCCCCCCACCCTGTCCCCTACAGCATGGTCTGGTCATGTGCTTTGCACTCAGTATAAATCAGCTCCAAAACCAGACAGATCCTGAAATCACTTGGGCCTCACAACTTTAAATGATGCCTAAATGTCATTTTAAACCCAAGCCAGGGTCACCGCCTGTCCTGATTCACTTCTCTATTGTATCATGCCAGCAACAGCTGGTAGATGTGCTCTGAGCGGCTTGTCTCTTGGCACCTAGTAGAAAACCCTCTTTCCTTGTATGAGGAATTGCTCTAATTCTTCCCTTTTCTTTATTCTGTGCAGGATATTAGATGAGACTCACAGATACCACCTGAACTGACTGGGACGTTGTTAATACCCCGTCTGGGTATTAACAATTTCAATTCTGGTTCTAGAATAAAACAAAGTCTCAGAGTGACCTACTGTAAACCCATTCATATCACACCCTGAGTTGAAGGCACGTGATTTTGTCAAATGAGGTATCAAGTAAAGGGGCACTGTCAGCAGCCACTGCTTTTCTAAACCATTTCAATGAATCTGCAGAGAGTTTCCTTAAACATCTAAGCCTCTCAAAACCCCTGTGGAATTTTCTTTTTCTACATTCATGGCATGTCATAGAGACAATCAAAAAGAAATAACTCTTCCTTGAGATGATGGGCACTTGGCAACAACAGCTACAGTTTCTCAAGGCAAATTCAAGAGCAGACAGGCTAAACAGGCTGTTTCAGAGTCACAAGATTGAGATAAATGTAAAATGGCCAAAGGGAGCCAAAACCCTGACACAGGGAGTGCATCCAAATTTTAACAAACTAGTTCAATCAGCAAACCCTGGAAATTCAGGATTCACCCAATAAACTCAGACTTTGTCTCCCAGATGTCCATTCACTGATGAGACATTTTAAAAGGCCTTAGGTCTTCTTGGCCAAGCCATTTTTCCCTCTTTTTTTTTTAGGGAATGAGAAAGTCCCAAGCACCATAGGCCAACCAGAGCTACATATGTTTTATGTACATAAATGATCATAAGAAACAAAACACAGACGACCACTCTACATTATTGTAATTGCAGTTGATAGACTCCAGAAGAACAGGCTATATGTCACGTCAAAAGAAAGATGAATATGCAAGCTTAAACCATGCACTTGGTGTAAGCTTCATAATTATGCACTCTGAGTCTCTCAGATCTACAGGCCATCAGCCAAGAGCTGCATAACTCATTTGGCAGTAAACAGGTACAAATAAAAGCCCATCAAAATCCGCCATCAGCCTTTTTTCTCTTTTTTCAGGAAGGAATGGCTTCAAGGTACTTTGGAAATGTCTTAAAGTCCCCTGGCTGCCCCAGCTAAGCCACCTTGCAGCCTTGACCACTGTTTCTATGACAAGAAGCATCTAGAATGAATCTTTTCTGCCATACTGAACAAACATGTTCCTGACTTCACCTCTAAAAAATCTTTTGTTCCCCTCCTCACTCATTCCTCACCATAGTACCAAGTAATTCTATTTTTAGCACAGAAGGAAGTGTCAAGAGTGGCTGTCAAGGGTGGTGTACCACAGAGCTGACCCACCACAATTTTACATACATTTAATAAAACAATTATCTTCAAAGTTCTTTGTTTTCTCAAAATAGAAGACTTCAACCAGGAAGCACAATGAATAAAAGGGGATAATGCAGTTATTGGTGAGAACAAAGACAGTAGGTTTGCTGCTTCCAGCATGGGGAAAACATAAATGCTGAAAAACTGAGGGGTTTCTTTTTGCCATTATTTATATAAACTTTAAGTGAGAAATTTTTGTTCACAATTTTTTTTAACAGACCATGGCAACATTTCAAAGCTTCTGGTAAATGTTTCAAAACCCATTTAAATAAAATAATGCAGATCTAAATTTAGCCTTTTGTTGTTTTGATCCTGTCAATCTTTTTTGTTGCAAATATTTCTCTAGCATCATTCAGGTCTGCATCTGTGGCCCTACTCATTTATCTTTCTTTGAAACAAAAAATCCACTTTTGGAGAACAGGCAACCAAAACTTTGGAGTTCTGATCTTGTAAAGAATCACTCAGACACAAAAGTTTTCAGTATTGCATTCATCATGTCCATGAGTCAAATGCAGAGGGACAGGCTGTGACCTCACATTCAAGAACTGAATTAAAGAAAAAGTACAAGAAAGGTCTTGCCAAACCAAGTCCTCTCCACACCACCTTAGCAGGAAAAGGGTCTGTATTATAGAAAGCCTCACAACCTTTACCAGCTGTAACCCTACTGTCAAAATTCCCAGCAGAAGGCACAAGCAGTGGGCTGAATCCTTGGTATCCACAGAAGTCAGTCACCTGTCATTAACAGAGTCCTGTAGGCATCTCGATCATGTCATTTATTTTCAAATAAAGTGTTCCACAAACATCATTAATACCCTGATCTTTTGCAGCTTTCCTAAAAACACATAATTTACAAATAGTCCAGGGAGAATTTTCACACGTATAACCCAGAGGTCATACATATGAAAAACATATAAAACGCAAAGCACATTCCTGCAGGAGCACAGCATTTTTCATGTTTGCCAGAGGCACAGGAGGGAAATGTATCCCCGAGCTCCTTGTCTTTTGGTCTCCAATACTCCTAGTTCTCCTCTCAACATGACAAAAGCTCTCCTACTCCTAATTTTCCACTGCACTGTCAGTGTACAGGTATTGGGAAGAAGAAATCAGACGCAGAACTTGTTTTCAATTTCTGCTGCAGGGCTGAGATTTGAGAGAGGTGCACAAAATCTGCACTACCATACTTTGTACTATGTAAGAGCAAATGCAGCCCATGTTTGACTGGAGCAGTGGGGCAGCTGCCACCACACCCCATGGCAGAGGGACACACGGCCACCTCCAGCTGTAAGACAAGAAGCTGAGAGAGACCCAGCAAATCAACACCTTCATAGAGAAGTAATTACAGAGAAGGCAGAGATTTACTAAAATGATTTTAATACTGTAATGTTAATAACATACACCACAGCATGGCATACTTTTCCCAACATGACAGTGGCTGAGTGCCATCATTGTCACATATCAGGATGTGATCCTTTCTAAAAAAGGATCGGAAAGGTTGGCTTTCCACTCCAGCAAAATATTTGAATTTAAGCAGCTGTGTAGTTTCTTAGTATTTACTCTGCCTTTGGGCAACATTTGAAAGTGAAAGGCTCAGAACTATAAACCTGGATGTCACAACAAAGGGTTCATCTGTAAACAGCGACCCGACAAATCTAACAGACTAGTCTGGTAACTATGACAAAACAAGAAATGAAGTCTTCATTATTATTTGCAGGACTGGCTGCAGGAAACTTGCCTCAGTGGTGTATTTATAAGTTTACATGTGCATGCATACATGTAAGAAGTCACTTATCAACAAGTTTTTCAGCTTTATTTTCAGCCACAAGAATTCAGTAAGTGGTATCATTTTAGAAAAACCACCAGCCGTGCAGAGAAAAGTAACCTAAGTTTAAATAAAGTGAAAATCTTGCTCAGGCTTTTCTTTATGCATCTGCAGATTTGGAGATAATTACTACCAGTAAGAGAAAGATTTATTCCTTGCACTCTCCTTTTAATAAATAGAAAAGCCTACATGATAGATTGTGTAGAATTATCATTATACATACTCAAACATCTTTTTGCATGCTCTGAACATACAGTCTGAACCGTGCAGCCTCAGAACTGCTCCAGCTTGCCAAATTCCAGGATGCAAGCTGTAACCGTGGTGCAATGAAGCTGTACTGCCCTATAGTACATTGATAGCAGGGATGGCTCTAGTACTGTCTGTTTCCTGTGTCAAACCACAGCAACATCCACTCGTGACTATTGCTAGTAATAAAAGCTTGAAAAGCATCACTCACCATTGCACATGCACAGTCACAGGTGCTCCAGTTTTCTACGTTTATTCTAAAAAGACATGCTAAAAATTTATGTTGGCAAATTGCCTCTGCCCTTCTGAATCTCCAGTAACGATTATAACAGCTTTCCAAATGAACGAACTGGTAAGTACTGGACTGAAACTACAGCACAGGAATAGTCCTGTGGAGATCAGTGGACTACCCAAATGCATTAAATTAAGCAGGAATGGTGCCATATGAATATTCATCTTCACACTGATCAACTAGAATTCTCACAAGGTCTTGAAGGACATCTTTCTTTTTCACTGAAAATATCCATAATTCTTTGCTTTTCAGGGGGCTGAGGATAAAAGAAAGAAGGATAGTCTGCATGCAAGGAGATGCTTTTAATTTTGTCCCACTGAACTTCCAGGACCCACAATGGGAGCTTAAAATGCATCTGTGACTTGGATTTGGTTGTTTCCAAATAGTTAGTAGTTGCCCCTGACTGTTGGCATCTAAAGAAAATTAAATAATAAAATTTAAAAAATAGTAATATAACCATGCTTTATTAATGAGGCTTTAGATACAAGTCCATTTCCCCAATTTGCCAGAAAAGCTACATACAGAAGAAAGAAACCCCTCTTAACTCTAATCTGCAGCTTGGTAACATCTTTTAAAAACCACAGTTTGCATAAGTCATTTGCAATATGGTCAGGTACGCCTCAAAATCTGATCCCCATTTAGATTTCAAGAGTGCTTTGCATCAAGTACCTCCTAAACAAGTGACAAAACTATTTTTCTCTTTTCCAGTTCAATATTAGATGCACATACCAGCTATGTACTGCTGCATGGGTATCTTTAGAAATATGTTCTCAGTTTAAGTCCCCATTTCACAGCAGGGTACACAAACTTGCATTGGTTTCTGCTGCATCTGCCAAAAGGCTCAGAATGACACAGATCTTTAAATCAGAAAACATGTGCTGTGCATTTAAAACCTTGCTCAGCTCTATTTGTTATTGCTAGATTAATGAATAATAATACCCAATTTGTGTGTTTCATTATGAAATATAATATGCCCACATAGACCTAATCATACAGTCCATCAAGTAAGCAAAATTCAGAGGAAGACAATAAAGGCTCCTATTAGAGAATGACAACAGCATTAAAACCACAGGGGACTTCCCCCTGAATTTCAAACCCTCTCGGTAACTGCCCTAGTACTGAAGATGTGACCTGGATCACAAACCTCTGAAGAACAGATTTGCAAACCCCTACGCAGGCTCAACAGCCATACAATCTTCCATTCATTACAGGAGCGTCTAAATAACTCCATTAAAAAACACTGCTCTGTTTGAAGACAAGTTCCCAATTCTCACCCACAGAGATTTCATCCACATGAGTGAGAAGATTAAATAAGATTTCTTAAATGAGGAAGGCAGCAAGCGGAGGAAGAGCAGAACTATTGGAGAGGTCTATGGATCAAGGCCAGTTGAAAAGACTGCTCGCTAAGACTTTAGGAAATCATGAACTACAGGCAGCCACAGCCTGTAGTTTCCAAGCAGTTCAAGCAGCAACTCTGTGTAGAGCCAAAACCTTCCTGAGGCAGAAGCTGCAGTACCACCTCAGTACCTGGCTTTAGGAGACCCACAGCCACCACTCCCCAGCCATGCGATGACTCCAGGACACCTGAGCACACTCTGTAGCAGCTTTGGGCCCTGCTGTCTCCCACTTTTCAGATGCTGCTGGCTTCCTAATGATGGTACGGGTCTTGTGTCTTTTGTCATACAAAAATACACTGTTCACAGGGTCAGACAGGTGGGTCACCCCTGAGGCAAAGCCTCTTACTGTTCTCCGTGGAAATTGTGTTCAATGGCAAATTTTCTGATATCTATTCAAGAAGAAAGGGAAAAAAAAGCTGTATTACAAGACCCGATTGTTTTTCTGTTTAGAGCTTCTCAATCACTTATGATGGCTAAGGACACAGTCCTTTAACACACTTGTCTGACCATTGCTGTCCTCTCTAGCAGAGAGTCATCAGCTCTAATGGCTTTGGTGTGGATGAAGCTGCAGTGCTACTTTATGGCTGTTTGCAAGTATCATTTCTCATCCCCAGTACCAGTATCACACACCATATGCTTGGGCTCAGTGCAAGGCAGGGGAGAGCACGTGGCTTCAGACTGCACTGAGCACACAGCCTGCTCTGTAGCACTTCCTACACCAACACTGTGTACTCGAAACCATAGTTCCCTGCTAGGAAAATTCCTTTTCACCAACTCGCAACAGACAGGAGCAAACAGACTCCAACTCAGGGGTCAGGAGACTATCTGAAGAGATGTGGAAAGCCTCACCACAGCTTCCTGCAGCTGTCCTTGCAAGAACTGACATACCTCATAAAGTCAGCATGGTAACTATCATTTTCTTTTGAGGTCTAGTGATAGCAGCTTTCTCATGTAACATCTCCAGACTCTTGCACCAGCCATATCAGGCATCATTGCTGTTTCAACAGCATCAGCACAAATGATAGTCCTACTGTGCCAGCTCAAAAAAATGGATTTGTTTGCTCATTTAGACTCCTTAAGCTAGCTAAATGTTGGCATTGCCTTAGAAAATACCCTATGATTATTAGGCAGCCACAACAAAAATGAGCACTAGTTTTCCACAAATCTACCTGTATTCTGAAAAAGACCCTGTGGTTTCTAGTGTAAGGATGGGGGTATCAGTGATAAACAGCTTGCAAGCTCAAGGTACACATATTAAGCTTTTTAATGAGCCTACGCAATTTTGTCTTTCGTCTTAAATGTAAGGACATCAGGAAGAAAAGACAGCATATCTGAAAAGAGTAAAATATCCTTCATTCTTCCTCTAAATCTGCAGATATTTAAAAGGCATCAAGAGATGAGAAGGTCAGTGTCCCTAAAAACATTATGTGAGAGTCCATGAATGAGGAACTGTGTTCCAGAAAACTGTCTCTCACAGCACATACACCACCACAAACACCAGGTTTAAGTACAAACCCTTTTTCTTCCAGCACTTGATGCCTTCATGAGCTGGAATACTGCAGGGAGCCATACTCATGGTTTGGTATAGCAATTCTACCTTTATCCTGAAAACAAAGCTTTGCAGAAATAGGTGACAAAATTTTGCTGCAGGTACTATGACTACACAACTTTGCTCTGCATCAATGGAAAACGTGGGGAATATGGAAGAACCTCATGGAAGAAGCTCAAGAGACATAGTTTGGTTTGTGAAAGATTCAAGTGCTTTATTTTCAGTCCATCTCCAAATCTTTCTGCCTTGATATTTTGTGCCTCTTCATTTCAAGACAGAGCCAGGACATATGCACTGATTTTTACCATGTCTAGCCATTCCATCGTCCCCCACATTTTCCTAGAAACATTACAGAGAACACCGGCCTTGGCATCAGTAAAGCTCCAGGTTCAACAACAAATGCTGCATGTCATTTTGCATCCCACTGTTATTCAAATCAGCCTCACATCTCCACACAGAGGCAATCACAGATAGCTCCCACCAATACCTGCTTAGCAAAGGCATAATGTATACACAATGAAAGAACAGTGGTCAGATAATCCTACAAATTAAATTTGTTTGGCCCAGGTCAGAAATGAAGTATTTGTGACAATTCTCAGTCTGTTTAACACCTTTTATCTCAAATTTAAACAGGATTACAGTCCGCTTGACATCTTATTAGCTTTATAAAGAGGCAAATGACAAAGCAAACAGGTATTTATGGATACAGGTATTTTTCTCAAGCTGGCAGACAAAGCCAAATTATATTTTTAACAGAAATTTAAGTAACAAACTAATTTTTTTGTCCACTTGGCCTTGAAAGAAAGCATCATATTAACACTTTGCTCACCTCTCCCTGTATGTAAAGCCATTGACTTTCTCAACTGAAAACACGGTGCCAGTGGGCACAGCTCCTGGACATGGCCAGTGAGTCAATATACCTGGGAGGCATCAGCTGTAAATTGCAAAGAGCAGTAGATTATGTCTAGAGCAAAATGCATATGAAGATGTACTTTTTCTAGAGTTTGGTCATGTTACACTACTGCTCAAAGAAGATGGGCAACAGGTTGTAGACGAACAGAAAAATCAGCCTGCAAAACTCTTCAAAGGGTCATTGAGATTATTCCACCAACTTGCTGTTGCCCCAAGGCAAGATGAACTCTGCCTATGTGTTTCCTGCCTGATGGTTGTCTAACCTACTGGAATTTCTATTACTGGAGGTCCTTTACAGCTTCCCCAGACAATTTTCACCAGTTCTTTATCATCTGTCTGTCTTTACCAGTAGAAAAACTGACCTAAGCCTTTCTTGCGCTCGTTTATGCCCATAACTTCCTCTCCTACCTGCCAGGGCCACGGTTACCAGACTGACCTCTTCCTCTTTGCAGCTGCTTGGTACATACTTCAAATGTATGATTTCCTTTCTCATGTAGTTTAAGAAAATCTGATTTTAATATTCCATGCAGATGTTTCATCAATCCCTTAAACTTCTATTTTAGTTCTTCTACCCAACTGATTATACCTGCAGCAAAAACTTAAAACCCTGGAGAGTAATATGAGATCAGAAGGTTCTTTTTATGCAGCTTGAAAAGCTGTGACCTTTTAGAACCTTCCAAAGCACCTGCCTTTTTCCTCCTTGAAATCACACAACCTTGTTGATGCCTGTTCAGCTGCTTAGCCATGACCATACCTAATCCTTTTCTATTAAACAACTACCTTCACTATTCTCTGTCCTGCATCTGTACTGCTGCCTATTCACATCATCCTCCTCTGCACTTACTCCTACAGAAATACATCCCATTTCTTCAGAATGTTTTTCCAATTTCTCTTCAAATTTTAGATGTTCCTCAGTTTGGGTGTTATCCACGAACTCAAAATGTGTCATCATCCAGACTGTGTAAATTTTCAACAAAACCAAGGTCCAGAGATACCTCCCCAGAGCCCTGCTCAGGGGCACACTATTATAACAAAGAATCATTGATAATGTCCTCCTTCCAATTAGTTTGTCACTGCCTGCAAGAATCTCATCTTCTGTTTCCCTCACTTCATTATGAGGGTGTCATATAAACCAGAGCCGTAACTCCAGCAAACTCAAGACATAAAGCATTTTAAGTTATGTAATGCTGTTTAGCTGTTTTTAGCCTTCCCTCCCACAGTCACCACCCAAGGAGAAACCAGAGACTCCGAAACCGGACTTGTTACCAGAAGCAGCATGAACTTGAGCTTGTGGTTACACTTTCAGCAACAATACTGCCCAAGTGAACTTAAGCCATCTCTGCTCTCAGCTGCTCATTCACACCTTCGTACTGCCT